>SNQJ01S0093891.1:46894-70997 GCA_010110895.2 Picea sitchensis | reverse complement strand
GTTTATGAGTGAGTACAATTTTGGTATTTCATACATCAAGGGAAAGGAAAATGTGGTTGCGGATGCCTTGAGCAGGAGACCACATGTCTTCTCCTTGGTACCCTTAAAAGTCAATCTAAAGGAACGTGTGTTGATGCAAATCCTTGGATATAGTTGGTATTTAAAGGTTACTTCAAACCTCGAGAGTGGGAGGCAGTTAGATCCAAAGTATGATGGATATAACCTAGAAGCAGATGGACTATTAAGATATCGAGGAAGGATGTACATCCCTGAAAGTGGGGATATTCGAAGCATTATACTAAAGGAATCCCATAGAGAACTTTATTGTGTGCATCCAGGTGTGAAGAAAATGTATGTAGACATGAGGAAGCTCTTCTTATGAGTAGGGATGAAGCGCAATGTAGTCCATTTCATCGCCAAGTGCCTACAGTGTCAGCAAGTGAAAGCCAACCACCATCACGCGGCAGGTCTCCTACAACCACATGATGTTCCTATGTCCAAGTGGGAAGTCATTTCTATGGATTTTGTTGTGGGGTTACCGTTCACATATCATAGACACAATGCCATACTTGTGATAGTTGATAACTTAACCAAGAGTGCTCATTTTATTCTGGTTAGAGACACTTACGATGTCACTAATGTGGCACACATGTTTGTAAGTGAGGTCATCCATTTGCATAAAATACCCAAGAAGATCATTTCAGATAGGGACTCCAGATTCATTTCTAGGTTTTGGACAAGTTTGCAGTCAGTGTTGGGAATGAAGTTGAACATAAGCACAACTTATCATCCTGAAACAGATGGGAAAACTGAGAGAGTAAATCAAGTCATGGAATACATTCTTAGGATGTATGTCTTGGATAATCAAACCCAATGGGAGAAGTACCTACCTTTGGTAGAGTTCACCTACAATAACATTTTTCATAGCTCCATCGGAATTCCACCCTACGAAGCTCTGTGTGGAAGGCCATGCAGAACACCGTTGAGTTGAGAAATATTAGAAGACTGAGTAATAGTTGGGCCAAAATTGATTCAAGAGATGGAGGAACAGGTGATTCAGATTAGGCAGAGACTAAAGGAAGAACATGCTAGATAGAAAAGTTATGTGGATGCACACAAGACTGATCGAAGTTATAAAGTGGGAGATTAGGTTTTCATTCGTATCAGGCCTAATAAGAGTACCATTCAGTTTGGGAAGGGGACAAAGTTGTCACCTTGATTTATAGGACCGTTCAAAATCTAAGAGAAAATTGGACCCGTTGCCTATCGTCTTGTACTACCACCCCACTTGCATAAAACTCATAATGTTTTTCATGTATTTGTTCTACATCATTATATTGTTGACGAATCACATAAACTAAATTGGAAGGAATTGCGGGTATCAGACGCGGGAACCCTCATGGTAGAATCGTTATGCATATTGGAATATAGATTATGACAACTCAGGAACCGTCTGGTAGACCAATTTAAGGTCTAATGGGACAAGTATAGTCCAAGATCTGCTACTTGGGAGGATGTCGCGACATTACGACGATATTATCCCTCACTTTTTTTTACCACCTCGAGAATATGTTTCTTGAAGGTTGGGTGTATGTAACACCACCTTTTGACTTAGACAACTAGGATTACCTGAGGCCTAATCACCTTTATTTTCTATTCACAGTGAAAACTATTAATGATACACTTGAACTTTTAAGATGTGTGAACCTTTATAAATGTTTAAATGCTATTTGAATGATGACAGATATGATGCGACCTACTATGTGAATGTAAATTCTATGAATGTTTAAACGTTATTTGAATGATGATGGATATGATGTGACCTACTATGTGAATGTAAATTATATGAATGTTTAAACGTTATTTTAATGATGATGGATATGATGTGACCTACTATGTGAATGTAAATTCTATGAATGTTTAAATATTATTTGAATGGTGATGGATATGATGCAATCTATTATGTAAATGAAAATTTTATGAACGGGTAACGTTAATTGAATTATGGGGATATTATGAGATCTATTTCTCTTGAAAAATTTGATATTAAAGATGTTGGTACGTGGATATCAAATTAAGATTATGGTTGTATGAAATTACATGATGAGAATGCATAGCTATGTATGAGTTGTGTTATAGACTAATTTGCAGGTCATTGGGCTAATGAAATAGCCAAGGGATAATGGTAATGAAAGTGGATATCATGACCACTGACCGAGAAACAACATGGTATGAATATTTGTATATGAAATTATATTGGTTTGAATGCGTTTCTATGATATGTGGACCAGTGCAGGATTTCAAGTGGTGAGACTGTCTAAAATTGAATAAACGACGAAAAAATTCCCAGCAACACGGTGCCACTGTATATTCCATTGTAGGGTGTGTAACCTAGTCATGTTAGGAGGGGTGGAGGCATTTCGCACTGTGTATCCTCTAAAACCTGGAGTCATGGGAGGATGGTGTTAGTTCACGCTCCCCTAGACATGTGATGATGATTGTCAGTTGCCTGTTGGGGAAGTTGGGTCAAGATAGTGACACTTTCGCTTACGGCTTCTATTTAGAGTTAGGTCAATATAGTTGATGCTCCAAGATAGTCCAATAGAGGAAGGATAGGAATGGAAGTTGGAAGTAATTTAGGGAGGAAGGATGAATAGAAATAGTTGAGAGCATATGGAGATTTCTCTTATGGTGGAATTTATTGTTTTTCCTTCTGAAAAGAAAATGTGTATATATGTATATTCATAATACTGCAATTGACTAAATAAACATTATTGATCTAGATTATGGTAATTAAGGGATTTCAAAAACAATTGATTGGTTTAGTTTCTTTTATAAATTGAATAGTATTGTTGTTTGGATTGGATGCATACAGAAATTACTATAGAGGTGATAGTTATTGTTATAGTACATGCACAAGTCTTGTATATACTAGCTACACATGGATTTCTTGCACATGTACACTAGTATGTATGAGTTTTTGTGGCTTGTTTACTGATAATATTGTTTATTGGATATGAATGTGTGAACCATGTGTCATTTCCCTTGTATCATTAAATACTTTAACTTTAGGATGAAGTTTCCTAAAGGTTGGGTGTATGTAACAACCCTAACTAATTAATTAATTAATTAATTGTCATGATTTAAATAATTGTTTAATGTATATTAGTTTAATAAATTAATTAATTAGTTGACATGATTAAATATTTGTTTAATGTATATTAGTTTAATTAATTAATTAATTAATAATCATGATTAAATATTTGTGTAAGGAATATTGGTTTAATAAGTTAATAATTTTCTTTTTTTTTAGACTTGGTGTATCGGTAGATGGAACCATTAATGAAAAGGGGATGAGGTGGTTGACACTTAATGGAGGGATAAGGTGGTTGAGACTAAATGGGGGAAGAGGGCAATGAATAATGGGGAAGGGAGGATAAGGCAATCGAGAACACTTGGGAAAGGGGGGATTTTGGGGGAGAGAATTATTTTCATATGGGAGGACTGTATTACTGGTTTTTGCTAGAGGAGTTGGCTAGAGGATTGTATTACTGATTTTTCTTGAGGATCTTGTTGGAGGATTTTCATAGGGGGGCACCTGTTGCTGGGAATTTTGGGCTCCGGGGCCAGGAAACCATAAGGAATCCTGGGGCTAGGGAGATGGATAGGATATTCCTAGCTAGATGGGAGGTTATTTAGTTTTGAGAAAATATCTAGCTTCAACTTCGGCTTGGACAGACACAGTTGGGGAACAGTATCACTTGAGAGGTATTTCTTTTCATTATTATGGCATGTTCATTATCGTTATGATGGTTCATTATCGTTATGATGGTTCATTATTTTACTATGTTGTATATGTTATTCAATATGTTATTTTTATCATGCTGCTCATTTATTTTGAATTTGTTTGAGCCATGAATTGTTATTTTGTTGAATATAGAACCGTAAAGAAATTATGATAGAAATTCTATGTTTAAATTTATGAATTTTGATAGGCTCTGTTTAGACAGGTGTTACAAAGAAACACATGTTCTTAACCATGTGCTTCCATAGAAGGCATGAAAAACACAAGTTTCAAGTTTTGAAATCTCATGTAAAAGTGATGAACACTAATGAAATTTTACAGGGAAATTGTCTCTTATGGAGCAATTTTCCCACCATCAAATATAGTGAAAATGGCTTTCATAAATATTCTTAATATTGATGATAAAGTGGAAACTAATATTGGAGTTATCAAAACTGTCAAATTTGACAGATTATTTAAGTTTGAAATTCCAACCATGTGGTGAGCCAACAACCCATCGCATATGGTACTCCGCATAAATGCTTTTGGTTTTTATGTGCATGAGTAAAGGTTGGCCCTATTTTCCATGTGAGCTTAAATTCTTTGGTACTACGTGGAAATTCATTTATGGTGCTATTTCCCTCATTTTTGGAGCCAAATAGTCAATGGTTATCTGAAATATTTAAAGTCACACATTCTGTGATAGATTGTCATGTCTTAAAACATCATGTTGTATCAATCTGTTTAGACAACCCCCATAGATCCCTCCCCTCCAACATTATTTCCAACTCGAACCTTTCCTCCATTCCCCACCAACCACTAAAGGTGCTTTCCAAATATGTGAAATTCCAGGATCATGGATTTCCAAACTACTGATCCCCACTCAAACTCTTTGATAGGTCTCAAATCCAATTCTCCACTGAGCGTTAGGGGGATATGCAACTACATGCATCTTTATGCAACTTATATGAAAATATATCGTTAAGGCACAAATGGGATTCCATGAGGAATGAAACGTTACCCGATGCAATTCCGTATATTTCCATACTACGAGCACCTATAAATAGTTCATTTGTTTGATACAATTCATATCGGGAAGAACATAACATAATTGTTATGGCGAATATTAGATGGAAGGACTGACAAAGAGAGAATTGGAAAGATTTGTAGTGACATCCAGGAAGCTAATCATGCATTGCAAAGTGTTATTATTAATTCTAATGGAAATGGTCGTGAACAGAATACTAGTCTTCCTTGGTTATGACAGAGCAACAGAGCAATATTTTAAAAGAGGTCATTAGAAAAATTAACTTTCTGATGGAGTTTTCGTTGAACATACAAAATATCTTAAATAAAAAAGGTGATTTTGGTGGGGTTAAAATACATGACTGACATACAATCATTAAGGTAATTAGTAGGTTACAATATGTTTCCTTATTATTACGCATTTTTTGGAAACAAATAATAATTCTTTGTTTTTTGTTACAGTACGTTCTACCTTTATCTCTCCTAAATGACTTTGACAACAACATAAAACAAAATATTTATGTACTTGGAAAATACATGAGGTAAGTATTGTTTTATAAGGAAAATGTAATTCTTATGTGATTTGTAGCGGAACTTATTGACATATTATCTTTTATCTGCAAATTTATGTATGCTTTGATGATATTTTATTACATTGACATTTGTAGGTGGCTATCATCAAAAGAAATCCATAAAGAAGATATAAGGTATTGGAAGAGAGAAACTCCCTGACTAATCTGTCAAATGCAACAATATCTACCTCCAACATTTTTCAATGCACAAGAACACTACCTTATACACCAAGTTGAGGATATTGAATTATGTGGACCAGTACACACAAGGTCAATGTGGATGGTGGAGAGGCAGTTGAAGTCACTGAATGCTTTTGTTAGATAAAGATCACATCCAGAGGGTTCTATGGTTCAAGGATATATGGTATATCAATGCATGGTGTATATTAGTCAATATCTACATAAATTAAGAGAAAATAGGAATGTGCCTCGCATTTGGCATCTTGACTCCATCAACAAATTTGAAGGGGAGGTCCTATTGGGGAAAGGTAAAATGAGGACTGTGAAAGGTAATTATTAAATGTTAACATAGATTTAATATATTACACATTTATTAAATTATTCCTTTATTAACAATAGCTAATTAATGATATTAAATTGTTATTCTACCATATAGTTGCTCGAGAGTGGGATGCTTTATACTTATACATTGCAAACAACCTTGATTGGATGGAGCATTTGATAGAATATACTAAACAATACTTTGGTACGTTATCATGGGAAGGGGTGAGTAAGATGATTAAAACAACATATTTTCATCGAGCTCAATTTCATGATCTTACATCAAGGGAAGTTGATTTAGCCTTTGGTTTAAAAGATAAAGAGGCAAATTAAATTTTTTGCCCACATTTTCCTAGTTTTTTCCCAATTTTTCAATGTATTTGGTTTGTTTAATTATTGAAATATATATTTAGTAAGCCCTATATGAGGATTATTAATTGGCAATTTATTTTTTATTTGTTGTCCATGTTGCAGTTGCAACATCATAAGGCTATGTGGTGTAATGGTCGTAAATTTCGTATCAAAATGTTAGATGATAAGATGAAAACCTCAAATTGTGGGATAACTCAAGTGTTTAAGGTCACCAACATTTCCTCTAGAAGTAACAAAAATCCGGAAGAAACTGAGAATAGGTATTATGGCCATTTGGAGGATATAATTGAGTGTGATTTTAATTCCTTTAAAATAGTTTTGTTTGAGTTTAAATGGTACAGGCTATGGATGCATGAACACGATCCTGAAAGAACTATTATTGAGCATGATAATGGATTTACCATTGTTAATACAAGGGCATTTGAACTGGGTACAGAGCCTTATGTTCTTTCCAGTCAACGTGAGAAAGTATTTTACTCAGAGGTAGCTAGTAAAGCAGGTTGGCCATATGTTGTTAGATATGATCCAATAGGAAGACCAGTAAAGTACAATCATGTAGCCGAGGATGAATATAATAATGAGGAAGAAGATCATAATTATGCATATCAAGAGAAAGTGTCTCATGTAGTCGATGTGTCAGATGAAAAAGTTGAAGAAGTTGATCATCCAAATGTAGGAGATGATGATCTCATTTATGATATTGATAACTATAGTTGCAAAAATGACGTTGATGATGATTTTGATTGAAATGAGTCTTTCACCAATATCGATTATGAACCAGATATTGATACAAATGTTGAGCTGGATGAAGAAGAAGATGATTGACATTCAATTCTTGAAAAGAAGAGGTATGTGCTTATATCTTTTATATGATCTTTATATGTTTTTATTTTTTATAATATAGTTTATGATACATGTTATTTAGAATTTAAAATTAGTTAATATGGGGAGATTGAGAGTGATGTGTCAGAGGGGGGAATAATTAGAGCTTCTACCTTCACGTGGTTTCCCCTGTTTAGTAGAGAATGAACTATTCTCGAAACCAAGAGGAGATTTGCGTGACTGTGCCTAATCATACAAATGATTTAGGTATGTCCATCATCAATTCATCATGTAAACCATAAACCCTAATTTAGTAGTGGAGTCATCAAAAGTTTCCCCTAGTCTTAGTCGTCACCCTTCATGAGTGTTGTCACCCGATGATCATTATATCAAAAGGTTGGAGGCATGTGGGAATTGGGATGATGAGGCTTTATAACCCTAATTTATTGGATGCATTGTTGTTGACATGGAATGGGACAACACATGTACATGGGAGTGAAAATACTAACAAACCAAAACTAAAAGGGATCAATACACTCACTTTCAATGATAGGTGATCTCGTCGTGGTGTGTAGGAATAGACCTAGCACCTTCAAAATTATCATTATCCAAATATCTTATACAAATTTTACAAGGAAATTGTACTAGGACTAAACACGGGCAACAGCGACCTATGAATGGGGCCAACATTGAAAGTTTTTCAAACTGTTTCTGAATGCATTGAAATTTTACATGGATAGACTATTCGCATGCCTTAACAATATGGGAGGGTTTTTGGACTCAAATTTGACTCACACGCCCACTTTCTTCCATCATCAATTCATCATGTAAACCATAAACCCTAATTTAGTAGAGTCATTGATTTGTTTCCAGTAAATGGATGCATTGTTGTTGACATGGAATGGGACAACACATGTACCTTCTTAATTTTCTTCCTTCACTTGATGTGGGCCTGGTCATTCCTAGGCTTTAATTGAAAGTTGCCCCTAGTGTTAGTCGTCACCCTTCATGTCATTTGTCACCCAATGATCATTATATTATAAGGTTGGAGGCATGTGGTCATTGGGATCATGAGGCTTTATAACCCTACAGTAACAAGAGAAATTAATTGAACTTTGACTAGATTGAAAGGTTCATGCAATTGAAAATACTAACAACCCAAAACTAAATGGGATCAATACACTGACTATCAATGAGAGGTGATCTCACTGAGGTGTGTAGGAATAAGCATAGCACCTTCAAAATTATCATTCTCTAAATATCTTATACAAATTTTACAAGGAAATTGTACTAGGACTAGACACGGGAAACAATGACCTATGAATGGGGCAAACGTTGAAATTTTTTCGAACTGTTTCTGAACGTATTAAAATTTTACATGGATAGACTATTCGCATGACTTAACAATATGGAAGGGTTTCTGGACTCAAATTTGACTCACACACCCACTTTCTTCCATCATCAATTCATCATGTAAACCGTAAACCCTAATTTAGTGGAGTCATCGATTTGTTCCCAGTGAATGAATGCATTGTTGTTGACATGGAATGGGACAACCCATGTACCTTCTTAATTTTCTTTCTTCACTTGATGTGGGCCTGGTCATTCCTAGCCTTTAATTGTGATATCTCGACCTCCTGCCCCTAGTAGAGATCCACTCAGAATCTTTCCACTTCCTCCCTTGGAGTCAAATAGACTCACTGATTCCCCTCGGGAAATCAAACACACACAATTGGTGAGATCCACAGGTCCTTCGTGAGTCTTCTTGTGTCAACAATCACCGAGCGCCTACTCTTTCCTTTCACCCACATGGCCAATAGATATGACTAAACCTTCACCCGATCCTAGAATTCAGGATTCGCGACTTCATAGGACTCTCATACAAGGAAGCAGAACCTTATACTCCCCAATTCGTGGTATGCGAAAGTTAGCAGGCGGTTGACTATACAAATACAATGCACCCGCGCCACCTTTCACTTCGTCTTAATGCAACATTCAGTGCTTCAGGGTTCCTATGCCCGAGAACAAACGTTCTTGCTGATCCAACTCCTAGTACGCGATATCGTGAAAAGGCCTAAAGGAGAAACCCTTTCTCTTGGGCTCCCTGCTATGTGACCACTGACTAGGGTTTTAGGGTTGGCCCCTTTCGCTATTCGAGGTTCGCGGATTCTAGAGTTGCAACTTCACGCTCCTTCACTCCTCAACCTCCAAAATGATAGAAATCAACGAGGGTTGACTCCTTGGTTTTCGTGTCGATGCCACCTAGAACTCAGACCATTGGCTCTCGGCTCTTCGGGATATGGGTGCTCGAGAAGTAGTGCTTTCCCCATTATGAAATTCCCAAAATTTGATGTGGATGGGAGTTGATCCAATGTTCCTTCCGCTCCTAGGATCCAATGCCTTCAATCTTCCCCGAAATTTCGCGATTCGACAATGGGGTGACAAGGGTAACAATCCCCTATCTTTTGGTTTTGCGATCTACGAAATCTTGAACCGTATCCAACAGATAGATCCAAACTTGATCTATGGCTCCTTTTTCTCTTTGACTACAAATGGTGGACGATCCATGTGGATAACCTCCTGGCAACTCTGGGTCGACCCAAAGGCCTGCGGCTATTCGGCCCTTCCTCATGAAGGTCTCTCACTGTCCATTCGGCTCCTCTCCTGGGGTGCTTCTAAAGGCTTAAATCCCTCGCAACTTGGTGTGATCCTATGGCTTATAGTCCTCCACGCTCCAGATCCAATCGTAGATGTAGCTCCTTCTCCTAAGATTTGGCGCCTTTCTTCCCAACCTTAGAAGATTTAGGTGCTTCCAAAAGGCCTCAACCTTTGTCTCCTCTCCGAAGCCTGTAACCTTGGCTCCCACCTATATTCTAAGGGTCGTTCCTCCTCCTAAGATTTTCTACTCCAAACCTCAAAGGGTTCCTTCGATCTTTGCAACCTCTTGCAGGACTCTTGCATGAAATGGTGTTATCTCTGCTAAGCTTGTCTGTGGCTTGGACCTCAAAGTGTCTTGGCCTCTCTTGCTCCTTTCTATTGGAATGTCGTGCGCAAAGGTGCTCTTCTTCCTTCTGATATATTGTGAACCTTGTGCACCAAGGAACCATTCCTCCAATGTAGATTCTTTGGTAACTCTGTCTCCCGCTTCTCCACAAAGGGTAAGAATTTCCCTCCTGACAACTTCTACTCAAGCACACCTTGCTGAGTTCTCTCTCAACACCACCAGGTGTAGCTTCAAAGTATTCTCAGAAATTCTGTAAGTGTCTTCTCCTCCGAAACTTTCCTTTCTCTGAACTCGAAATAGAGTTCCTTATGTGCACTCTATGCACTCACTCAATGCCCTCCTGGCAGAGTTTTGCAGAACCTTCAGTGATTATATCTTCTCTCTGTGCCCTCCTTTACACAATCTCACCTCCAAGGTGTTCAATAACCTTGAGGCTTCTCCCTGAGTCTAAGACTTCCTATGGTGCGCCCTCCTGGCACATCTCTATCCAAATTCCATAGAACTCAGAAGTGCACTCTTGCACTAGCTTACAGAACCCTTAGTATTCTATCATGCAACCTATTGCATGAAGCCACAAAGAACCCAGACTTGAAAATCAAAGAACTATGAACAGATAGGAAAATCTATCTATTGCCTGCATATGGAATCTAACATACATCTGCATCATAAAATGAACACATACATAGCATTCATGAAAGACACATAAACATACATAAACACATATGTAGGAAAAATTTCTCTATATTAACATAAATGTCTGATTACAATGTGTTTGAGCTCGGACTGCAACAAAGCCTCGGTTCTCGGCTCTCCCTCTCTAACTTCAAAATATATCCAAGATCTTTTACATGAGGGGGCTCTTCGATCTCTTCCCTCCAACTCACCAACTCTCATTAATTACAATGAATTTACATTCAATTACATTGAATAGGCCATCTAATCCACAGTGAAGTTAGATCCCCTTATACCTGTCATCCATTAAGGCGACACCAACTACAACATGCTCGAAGGAATGTCTTCTATTCTACTAGCCTTACAAACATTTAGTTTGAATTTGAATTTCAAAAATGTGAGAGGACTGGTGCCTCTCCTCCTTGAATGTGTGCTTTGAATGTGTTGCATTGTTGGCACGTTTGTTGGTGTGGAGAGATGCTCCTGCATCATACTCCACAGCTGTGAAAAATGCATTAGCTCTTTCTCATGAGATTCCCAATTATGTTGAAATCCGCCTGGATCCCAAATGGTTCTTAGGAGCTGTCCATCTGCTCCACTGCTTCGTGCTTGTTGTTGTTGCATATTCCCTACTCCTATGGCAGGTCCTCCTCTGCTCAAATTCTCTTCACTGGCCATTTCGAGTGCTGACCTCAACCTCAGCCTTCTCGTCTCTTCTATCTCCTCATCCAACTTCTCTCATGGCTGGATTACCTTATGTTGCTCGTTCTGTCACAAATTCTCTTTATCAATGGGTGCATCAACTCTATCCCCCTTGCTATTTTTATCTCTGTCTGTGGCACTGAATCGCCACCCTACTGCCAACTTAAATTTTGCAGTCTCTTCATCGAGTCTTTGCTCAGCTTCTCTCTTTGACAGATTCACCTCTGCCAATTCCCCTTATGCTGGCATATTTCTAGCTTCCTCCAGTTGCTCCTCAGACTAGAATATTCTTCCATCCATTTCCAATTTCACTTTTTGGATGTGCAAACTCTACACCATTACTCTTCCCACTAAGGCTTCCAACTCTGCACATAGATCAGAAAAATCGATATTTTCTAGCTCCTCTTCTTCTGATTCTATAGCCTCTAGTACTGCAGTTACCTCTTGTTGAGCTTCGTGGCTGAACCTTTTGAAAAATTCTCCTGAATTCTCCTTTTCCTCTTCTCCTTATGCAAACATCAGTGTTTTCTCAACTTCTTCCATCTCCATGACAGTCGTTGTTGGCTATCCTGGTTCTACTGTTGCTACATCTGCAATGTGCATTATGGCCTCAACTGGGTTAAGTGGTAGGAATATTTGAATTCCTCCAATGACCAAAAGACATTTCTGATCCTCCTTCTCCATCATCTCTCCTCGTTGATTTGAACTCATCTCTGAGCCCATATTCTCTTCTTTTCCCATCTAACAATTTGAAATTTTTGTCCTGCCCTCCTCGTAGTCCATCCTCGCCCTCCCATTTCATTGCCCTCCTGGCATCCTGAAACTTCTTCACTGCCCACTTGGTAGTCCTTGAGATCCTCCAGTGATTTCAGCTCATTGCACACCTGGAAATTGGGAATTTTTGTGCTACCCTCCTGGCAGTCTACGACATCCTGCAAAGATATCATCTCATTACCTATCTGGAAATCTAAATTCTCTTTACTTCTCGCTTGGCAGTATTTGAGACCCTAGAGTGATCTCTTCTCATCCTCAACATCACTGAGATTTCTCCCAATCTCTGGTTCACAAGTGTGAACCACTCCTTCTCTGTCACTGAGGCTTCTAACATGCCTCAGCCATTCCTTCAGTAGTCTTCGCTACCTTTTGGCCAATAAATACTGAACTGGCCACTTTTCCCTTCTCTTTATGGGTCATTTGTATACCCAATGCGCCTTCGTGCCCTGCTGCACTTTTAACGCAAGCTGCTCCATCCTCACTCTTATCTCAGCGATCTCTTCATCCATCTCGTCTTTTCTCTGTTGTTGGTAGTCCTTATCTTGACCACGCTTATGGATTACAGTAGACATCTTCTGTCTTCTATCTCCCCTCCTGGAAACACACTGTTGTCACTCTGCAATTAAGAGTGCCTCCAACATCTCCTACAGTCCACCCAACTGTACCATTTTTTGTTGCATCCTGCAACAATCTTTTCACACAGAGAATAAACACTATATCTTCCTTCCTTTCCCTACAGAAATAAATTATGTGCAAGATCTAATATGACATGATAGCTTGACCACCTGCCCCTAGCAGAGATCCGCTGAGGATCTTTCCACTTCCTCCCTTGGAGTCAAATAGACTCACTGATTCCCCTCAGGAAATCAAACAAACACAATTGGTGAGATCTATAGGTCCTTCGTGAGTCTGTTGGTGTCAACAATCATCGAGCGTCAACTCTTTACTTTCACCCACATGGCCAATAGATATGACTAAACCTTCCTCTGATCCTGAGAATTCGGGATTCGGGACTTCGCAGGTCTCTCATACAAGGCAACAGACCCTTCGACTCCCTGATTCACGGTATGCGAAAGTTAATAGGCGGTTGACTCTACAAATACAACACGCCCACGCCACCTTTCACTCCATCTTAATTCGGTGTTCGACGCTTCGGGGTTCCTACACCCAGGAACAAATGTTCTTGCCACTTGAACTCTTGGTACGTGATATCACAAAAAGGACTAAAGGCGCAACCCTTTATCTTTTTCTCCCTGCTATGTGACCACTGACTAGGTTCGTAGATTTGGGGTTCATGGATTCTAGAGTTGCAACTCCACGCTTCTTCACTCCTTAACCTCCAAAATGTCAGAAATCAATGAGGGTTGACTCCTCGGTTGTCGTGTCGATACCACCTGACACTCGGACCTTCGGCTCTCGACACTTCGGGATATGGGCGCTCGAGAGGTAGTGCTTTCCCCCTTATGAAATTCTCGAAATGTGATGTGCATGGGAGTTGATCCAATTCTCCTCCCTCTCCTAGGATCCAACGCCTTGGATCTTCTCCATAATTTTCTGATTCGGAAAATGGGGCGACAAGGGTAACAATCCCTTTTATTTTGGTTTCGCGATTTCCAAAATCCCAAACTGTATCCAATGGATAGATCTGAACTTGATCTATGGCTCTTGTTGCTCTTCGACTGCGAATGGTGGATGACCCGTGTGGATAACCTCTCGACAACTCTGGGTCAATCCAACGGCCTGCGGCTATTCAACCCTTCCTCACTAAGGTCTCTCACTTTCCATACGGCTCCTCTCCTGGGATGCTTCTTGATGCAGACTACCTACCTCAGCAAGGTTTTGCGACCTCCCAGTCTATGGATCGATCTTCTTCTAAGCTGAAATGGATCTTCAAATTCCTGTTGGAACCCTTTGAACGAATCCACAGGCCCCTTTTTCTTCTAGCACAAGTCTTGATAAAATTTGCGCATGCGCCCCCCCTTTTTGGTGCTCTTCTCTGTTCTGAACCAACACACACCTTCGTGTTGATTCCTTTCCAACTAGCCCCTTCTTATCTGGTGACCTTGGGCTATGACCCAAGGCGTAAACAACACACCTTTCGCATTTTGGGGTTTCGGGACTTCTGCATTCAAGCTCTCCCAAGCTCCTTGTCCTTTGAATCGTCGAACCCTGAAATAGGGCCTAACTCCACAACTGGCTCCTCCCTTAACGCTCGACCATGCGACCACTACCCGTGGCCATGGTCCACTTTTTGGTATTTCTTAATTCGTGATTTCGCAATTCCAGCTGCAAACGATTCTAGGTCCTTCGAACTCCCAGAACCCAAAATATCGAAAAGGGCTTAATGGGATAACTCCTCCGAATGATTTCAGGGTTTCGCGATATCATGAGTAAGGAATCCACATCTCCTTACTCCTAACCCCTCAAACACTCAGGTCCCGAAATTCCGAAAAGGGCTTAACGGGCTTTGGCTCCTCCTTTAGCCTCTGTCCACGCAACCACCACTCTGTGACCACGTGCTTAACGTCAAAGCGCTACCGGCTTTCACGATTAGGGGAATCAAAATGCAAGAGTTCCCCATGTTCTCTGTCTTTCGAATCCCTGGTTCACGAAATACTGAAATCTCTCTACTGAGAGATCAATGGCCCAGGTCCTTCTGGAACCGACAACCACAATCTAACTAGATCGATGGCTCGAAATCCTTTGGGCCTTTTCCCAAAACCTTGACCACTTTCCACATGTCCTCCTTGATCGACGGTCTTGGTCCTTTCAGTGATTTCTATGAAACATCGACCATTTGCCACATGTCCTCCTTGATGGATGGTCCTAGTCCTTTCACAAATTCTAATTTCGCGATTTTGGAGACTCTTCACTCTCGATCTCCCAGTGTCTGAATCCCCAAAATGTGGGTCTCTTGGCATGCATCCTCTGAGCTGGATGGTTCTGATTCTTTTGGGACTTCGATGATTCCTCCCTTCTCTATTCCTATGAAGTTTAAACCTTGTACACCTTTTTCTGGATCCGACGACTCATGGAAAATCAACACTTCTCCCTCAAATTTTCTATCGTCCGTTCGACCCTTCTGTGTGGCTTCCCAGGGATTAAACCATGTGCACCTTCATCCAGATACGACGGCTATCGGTCCTTTGTGCTAGATCTGACAGCCCAGATCTAATCTCCTGCACGCTCTTCTATGTGCTTGGACGTAGACTCTGATGGTCCAGATCTTATCATCTGCCCGATCCAACGGTAGCTGTGCTCTTCCTCCTGATATTTCTTGGATTTTTGACTTAGATGATTTTCTATGTCTCGAAGGTCTTGACCTTTGACTCTTCCTCTTGCGAGCCTGGTTCCTTTAGGTCTCATTTGTGTTATAGAAACGCTTCCCCTCTTGAGGTTAGTCAACTCAGAAACCTTGAAAGGTTTCTCAAAATTTTGTTCCTTTCTTATGTTGCTCTATGCGCAAAGGAACTATTCCTCCTGAGCTTCAGGACTTAGAATAAGTCCACCCTCACACACTCCTTGTGCTACTAAGATTTCCTCAATCTCAAATCCAAAGTATTTCTTGAAAAGAAATGTTTCACGCCGTCTTGGAATTCCTTTTCTTAGTGAACACCTTGTAGAGCCCATACAGTGTTCAGTAACTCTAGTTGTCTTCAAACTCGACACTTCCCTTTACTCAAAACTCGAAAGAGATTTCTTCTTGGTGTGTTATATGCACTCACCCAATGCCCTCTTGGCAGAAATCTACAGAACCTGTAGTAGTTCTGTCTTCCTTGAACTCAAAACAAAGTTCCTCCTGTGCACTCCTTGCACTCGCTCGATGCCCTCCTGGCAGATGTTTACAGAACCTGCAGTAGTTCTACCTTCCCTGAACTCGAAATAGAGTTCCTCCTGTGCACTCCTTGCACTCGCTCGATGCCCTCCTGGAAAATATTTACAAAACCTCAGACGTTTTGTCTTCCCTCTCTGTGTTCTCCTCTGCATAGTCTCTCCTTCAAGATGTTCAACGATCCTGGTGGTGTTCCTTTGAATCCAAGATTTCATCTAGTATGCCCTCCTAGCACTACTTTGTCTAAATTCCACAGAATTCATAAGTGCACTCCCACACGGGCTTACAGAAACCGCAGTGTTCTATCATGCAACCTCTTGCATGAAGCCTCAAAGAACCCAGACCTGGAATCAAAGAACTTTGAGCATATAGTGAAATCTATATATCCCTGCACATGAACATCTAACATACATCTACAACATATATGTATAAAAACATATAAAAGACATTCATCCAATTACACAAAATAACATGCAGGAAAAACTACTCTCCGTTTGTATTAAATAAAATGTCTCTTTACAATGTATTCGAGCTCGGACTACAACATAGTCTCGGCTCTCCTCTCTTCCTCCATAATTTTTTTTCATCTATCTATCTGCCTACCCTCAAAACAGATACAAAGATCTTTTTACAAAGGGAGCTCCTCGAGCTCTTCCCTCCATCTCACCAACTCTCATTAATTTGCATTCAATTACATTGAATGGTTGTCTAGTCCGAATGGGATCAAAATCTCATCCTTACAACCATTTAAGGAAAACTTTATCTAAATCATGCACACATGCATGGATTTTGGCTCTACCAGCCTTACAACATTTAATACAATTTTGAAATTTTGAAAAATGAGAGCGTTGTGCCTCTCTCCTTTCATTGAATGCTTTGATGTGTTGGATGGATGGTGCGTAGCTGGCTTGGAGCGATGCTCCTGCATAATACTCCTCTGTTGTGAGAAATTCATGAGCTTCTACTCATGAGCTTCCCAACATGGTTGTCGAAATCCATCTGGATCCCAAACAGTTCTTTGGAGTTGTCCATCCGCTCCATCGCCTTGTTTCTGTTGTTGTTGCTGGCCTGCTGCTCTTGAAGGATCCCTTCCGCTGAACTTCTAATTGCTGGCAGTCTCTACTGCTAAACTCAACATCAACCTTCTAATTTCTTCAATTACCTCATCCAGTGGCTGGCTCTTTGTATGCAGTCTTCTTTTTCGCACTTCTTTCTTCTCAATGGGAAGATCTACTCAATCTCCCCTGCTATCTTTATCTCTCTTTGTGGCACTAAGTGGCCACTCTATTGCAGAATCTAGCTCTAAAGTCTTCTCACTGAACTACTGCTCAGCGTCTTCCTGTGGCAATTCTACTAGTGCCATTTCTCCTCCTGGCATAATTCCAGCTTCTCCCCAGGCTGGTATGTTCCACTACCTACTTTCAACTTAGCATGTTCGATGTGCAAACTTTTCACCATCACCCTCCTTTCCAGGGATTCCAATTCTTCACACAGGTCAGTAAAATCCATGCTATCTGGTTCCTCTTCTTATTCTTCCTCTTCTGCAGCTTCCAGTACTAGAGTGATTTCCTATCCAGCTTCCTGGCTGAAAATTTTGATCCATTCTGTTGAATGCTCATCTTCTACTTTTTGGGAAAACGTCAATGTCTGCTCCATTTCTTCCTCCATGACAGTTTTTGTTGGTTGTCCTCTTGTTGTTGTTGCATCTACAACACATGCTCTGGCCTCAACTGGTTTGCTTCATAGGAACACCTCTATTCCTCCAATGATCAAAATTCTTTTATGATTCTCTCCTGTCAACACTCATTGCTGATATGAACTCTCCTTTGAGTTCATGAGACTTTTAGTCAGTCTCACCTCTTTCCCCTTGCCCACTTAGCAATTTGGGAATTTTCTGTTGCCCACTTGGCAGTCTACGAGACCGATTGTTTCCATCTCATTGCCCACCTGGAAATCTAAACTTTTAGTACTACTCCCCTCACAGTACGCGAGAGATTTTTCTGATCTCTTCCCATTGCCCACCTGGAAACTCGAAAGTTCACTTCTGCCCATCTGGCAATTTATGAGATCCTCTGTTAATCTCATACCATTGCCCACCTGGCAATATGAATTTTTGTTTCTATCCTCTTTACAGTCTATGAGATCCTCCAGTGATCTCATTCCATTGCCCACATGGCAATATGAAAATTCATCTCTGCCCTCCTGACAGTTTATGAGATCTGAATTTGATCTCTCTTTCCCATCACTGAGGGTTTATCCATCTTCTGGATCACAGATGCAAACTAGCTATGTGTCACTGAGTCTTTCAGCATACCTCAGCCACTTCCTCAACTATTGTCGTTGTTTCCTGGACAACAAATTTTGAACATACCATTTGGATTTCTTGTTCAGTGGCCATTCATACACCCAATGTGTCTTTGCGTTCTGTTGCACCTGCAGTGCAAGCTCTTCCATTCTCCCCCTTATCTCAGCGAGCTCTTTATCCATTTCATCTTTTCTCTGCTGCTGGTGGTCCTTCTTTCCACCGAGTCCATGGCCTTTGGTAGCCATCTTCCTATTCCTATCTGCCCTCCTGAAAAACGTATGGATCACTCTACGTCTGAGAGAATCTCCATGTCCTCCTACATCTCGCTTGGATGTCTATCATTTGTTGCACACCTTGCAACAATCACCACAAAGCTTTAACACCCTGCTTCTTTCTCCTCCTGTATACATATGAATCTTTGCTTCTGATTCCACTTGATGGTATCAAACTGTATCCCTTCACAGTTCTCCTCTTGTCTATGATATGCAAACATAAAATCTATCGGTTCTGATACCACTTGATGCTGTGTATCAGAGTATTTTCTTTATCTACTCTGCCTCCCTCTGCCTGCAGTCTACAGACATAAAGTGGCTCTGATACCACTTGATGCAGACCCCCTACCTCAACAGGGTTTTGCGACCTCCCGATCTCTAGATCGATCTTCTTCTGAGCCAAAATGGCTCTTCAGATTCCTGATGGAACCCTTTGAATGAATCCACAGGCCCCTTTATCCTCTGGCAAAGGTCTTGAGAAAATCTGCGTGCACACCCCCCCACACACCTTGACATTGATTCCTTTCCAACTAGCCCCTTCTTATTTGGTGACCTCGGGCTATGACCCAAGGTGTAAACAACACACCTTTCACATTTTGGGGTTTCGAGACTCCTGCATGCGAGCTCTCCCAGGCTCCTTGTTGCTTTATGCGCAAAGGCATTTTTCCTCCTAAGCTTCGGGACTTAGAATAAGTCCACCCTCGCACACTCCTTGTGCTGTCGAGATTTCCTCAATCTCAGATCCAAAGTATTTCTTGAAAATAAATACTTCACACCCTCTTGGTGTTCCTTTTCTCAATGCACACCTTGTAGATCCCACAAAGTTTTTAGTGACTCTGGTTGTATTTGAAATTGACACCTCCCTTTCCTCAGAACTCGAAGGAGAGTTCTTCTCGGTGCGTTCTATGCACTCACCCAATGCCCTCTTGGTAGAGCTCTACAAAACTTGCAATAGTTCTATCTTCCCAGAACTCAAAACATAGTTCTTCCTGTACACTCCTTGCACTCGCTCGATGCCCTCCTGGCAGAAATTTACATAACCTCCAGTAGTTCTATCTTCCCTGAACTCAAAACAGAGTTCCTTCTGTGCACTCCTTCCACTCGCTTGATGCCCTCCTAGCAGAGCTTTACAGAACCTCAGACATTCTGTCTTCCCTCTCTGTGCTCTCCTCTACATAATCTCTCCTTCAGAATGTTTAGCAATCCTGGTGGTGTTCCCTTGAATCCAAGATTTCCTATGGTACGCCCTCCTGGCACGACTTTGTCTAAATTCCGCAGAATTTAGAAGTGCACTCCCACACTGGCTTATAGAACCTGCAGTATTCTGTCATGCAACCTTTTGCATGAAGCCTCATAGAACCCAGACCTGGAATCAAAGAACTCTGAACAGATAGTGAAAGCTATCTATCCATACAAATGAACATCTAACATACATCTACATCATATATGTATAAAAACATATAAAAGACATTCATCCAATTACACTGAATAACATGTAGGAAAAACTTCTCTCTGTTTGTATTAAATAAAATTCCTCTTTACAATGTATTGGAGCTCGGACTACAACATAGTCTCGGCTCTCCTCTCTTCCTCCATAATTTTTTTTCATCTATCTATCTTCCTACCCTCAAAACAGATACAAAGATATTTTTAGAAAGGGGGATCCTCGAGATCTTCCCTCCATCTCACTAACTCTCATTAATTTACATTCAATTACATTGAATGGTTGTTTATTCTAAATGGGATCTAGATCTCAGCCTTACAACCATTTAAGGAAAACTTTATCTAAAGCCTGCGCACATTCATGGCTTTTGGCTCTACCAGCCTTACAACATTTAATACAATTTTGAAATTTTGAAAAATGAGAGGGATGCACCTCTCTCCTTCCATTGAATGCGTGCTTTGATGTGTTGGCTAGATGGTGTGTAGCTATCTTGGAACGATGCTCCTGCATCACTGCTAAAGGCTTAAATCCATCGCAACTTGGTGCGATCCTATGGATCACGGGCCTCCATGCTCTATATCCAACAGTAGTTGTGTCTCATCCTCCTGAGATTTGGCACCTTTCTTCCCAACATTAGAAGTTTTTGGTGCTTCCAAAAGGCCTCGACCTTTGTATCCTCTGTGAATCCTATAACCTTGGCTTCTACCTATATTCTAAGGAATGTTCCTCCTCCTGATCTTTTCTACTCTAAACTTCAAAGGGTTCCTTCGATCTCTGAAACCTCTTGCAGGACTCTTGCACAAAATGGTGCTATATCTTCTGAGCTTGTTTGTGGCTTGGACCTCAAAGTGTCTCAACCTCTCTTGCTCCTTCCTATTGGAATGTCATGTGCAAAGGAACTCTTCTTCCTTATGATCTTTTGTGAACCTTGTACACCAAGGCACCATTCCTCCATTGAAGAGTCTTCGATAACTTTGTCTCCCGCTTCTCCACAAAGGTTAAGAAGTTCCCTCCTCGCGACTTCTACTCAAGCACAAGTTGTTGAGTTCTCTCTCAATGCCATTTGGTGTAGCTCCACAGTATTCTCAAAAATTCTGTAAGTGTCTTCTCATCTTACACTTTCCTTTCTCTAAACTTAAAATAGAGTTCCTTCTATGCACTCTATTCACTCGCTGAATGCCCTCCTAGCAGATTTTTACAGAACCTTCAATGATTTTATATTCTCTCTCTGCCCTCCTCTACACATTCTCACCTCCAAGGTGTTCATCAACCTTGAGGATTCTCCTTGAGTCTAAGAATTCCTTTGGTGCGCCCTCCTAGCACATCTCTGTCCAAATTCCACAGAACTCAGAAGTCCACTATTGCACTGGCTTACAGAACCCTCGGTATTATATCATGCAACCTCTTGCATGAAGCCACAAAGAACCCATACTTGAAAATCAAAGAACTTTGAACATATAGGAAAATATATCTATCTCCTGTATATGGAATCTAACATACATCTGCATCATAAAACAAACACATACATAGAATTCATGAAAGACACAAACATATAGAAACACATATACAGGAAAAACTGCTCTGTATTAACATAAATGTCTGATTACAATGTGTTTGAGATCGGACTGCAACAGAGGCTCAGTTCTCTCCTCTCCCTCTCTAGCTTCAAAATATATCCAAGACCTTTTACATGATGGGGCTCTTCGAGCTCTTCCCTCCAACTCAAAAACTCTCATTAATTGCAATGAATTTACATTCAATTACATTGAATGGACCATCCAATCCGCATTGGAGTTAGATCCCTTTCTACCTGTCATCCATTAAGGTGACACCAACTACAGGATGCTCGAAGGCATGGCTTCAGCTCTACCAGCCTTACAAACATTTAATTTCAACCTGAATTTCAAAAATGTGAGAGGACTGGCGCCTCTCCTCCTTGAATGCGAGCTTTGAATGTGCTTCATTGTTGGCGCATTTGTTGGCATGGAGATATGCTTCTGCATCAAATTGAAAGTTTCCCCTAGTCTTAGTTGTCACCCTTCATGAAAGTTATCACCCAATGATCATTATATAAGAAGGTTGGAGGCATGTGGTCATTGGAATCATGAGGCTTTATAACCCTACAGTAACAAGAGACTTTAATTGAACTTTTAATAGATTGAAAGGTGAATCCAATTGAAAATACTAACAACCCAAAACTGAAAGGGATCATTACATTGAATGACAATGAGAGGTGATCTCGCCGCAATGTGTACGAATAGGCCTAGCACCTTCAATATTATCATTTTCCAAATATCTTATACAAATTTTACAAGGAAATTGTACCAGGACTAGACACGGGCAACAATGACCTATAAATGGGGGCAACATTGAAATGTTTTCAAACTATTTCTGAATGCATTGAAATTTGACATGGATAGACTATTCACATGCCTTAACGATATGAGAGGGTTTTGGGGCTCAAATTTGACTCACACGCTCAATTTCTTAGATTTCATATTGAAGCCAATGAAACATATTACATGTATTTTTGAAGAGGTATCTTAGTGGTCATACTACTAGGTATCCTTACCTAGGTGGCTCTCGTAGGAGGGGGGACAACTAAGATAGATTTCTTCAGGGCATTGGGATTTTATCACCTGATGTCTCCTAGTTATAATTTTCTCTTATGTACCTTCAGGCATCCACATGGGGATCCTTACTACCCGTATTATTGGTTGATTGGAAGGCTCGTGTCCATATACTAGCTTTTGTTTGAGTGAATCTGGTTATCTTATAGGCTTGAACCATTTCTCTTTATAGGATGGAATTGCTTGAATTTGAATATATTTATTTTTATTCAGACACACTTATACCCACTCGTTGCACCACTTGAGCACATAGTGTGTGTATTTTGTTTTCATTATTCTTTTCTTATTTCACTGCTTTGTTCTATTAGCCTTTTTATTAGCTTGTTTCACCTTTAAGGTGATATTTTCATCTGGACACCATAGCTCCCTCTAGGAGATATTGTTTTCAACTAAAAATATTTCAACCTAAGTTACCTATTAGATGCAATATCTTCACTAATTTATGAAACATGGTTCCCCACCCTAACCCACCTTCAAGTTTTAGTTCTTCTGATTCAGACCCACCCTCCCCATAGATGGGCATTGTTAAATGTAGTTCTGAACCCATTTCTACCCCTTATGTTCCTTCATCTTCCTCCAACCCAAGTTCCACCATGGATGGAACTAATGATGGAACCAGTACTGGAGCCAATTCCAACCAACCTTTTGTGACTTTTATGGAAGGGTTAAATCTCCATGATTTGACCAAGTTAATCAATGATCTTATCTTCCATGATACCAATTGGCCCAATATTCCAAATAAAAATCCCTTTGACATCCCAATGTTTGAGGGTAAACCTAGAGAGCATCCCTCCAACGATATTGTGTCCTTTCACCTTTTGTTTTCTTTTGACTCCATAATGGATGATTCAATTAGGTTGATACTTTTTTAATGCACTTTGATGGGCATTCCCACCAGATTGTACATAGAACAACCTAGCAATACCCATACAAACTTTGAGTTCATATAAAATTATTTCCTTACCTTATTCCAACTTCCATTCCACCATCACATATGGATAGAAATCTTCACCAATTTCCATTATACCAAAACCACTCACATCTCAGAACACATCCATGAGTTTCTTATAAGATGTGCCTTGTGAAAATCCAATATCAATGATCAATTTCTTATAGAGTAGTTCCTAGTACCCCTTCTTCCCCTCATCACCAAGGATGTATCCATGAATATGCCTAGAAATGAGAATGAAGCCATCCAAAATGAACAATTGTACAATATTATTTATTCCCAATTGGGGTATCTCTATGTTATCCTTCCTAATGCCCCTCGCTCTCAGTCAGGTGACAAGGATGTATCCATGATTATATCTCGGGGGCTATGAGTTAGGGATTATATATTATATAATTTATAAATTATATAATATATATAATACATATTATATATATATATA
>SNQJ01S0093891.1:13435-37255 GCA_010110895.2 Picea sitchensis | reverse complement strand
TCTAGCTAATCACATTTTAGATTGGCATCTTGCTCACATATAAAAATATCATGAACATAAACATGTAAATACATTTTTGTACACATAATCCATAAGACACAAAAAAGAGATAAAAACCATATATAAACATCATAAAATCCTCAAAGTACATAGATGGGCACAAGCGCCTCACAAGTGGGAACAGTAACGAGTCACTGGGCTTATGCCCTCAAAAAATATATACATGTCAGTGCTCAAGGTAAATAAAAGTCTAAAGTTTGCTCAGGGCCTATGAGCCCTATTATAATCATGTCCGAGGTGCCCCCACAACATGAGTCTGCATGGACGGCGGTAGGTCCTCTATCTCTGCCATGGGAACTGTGCGAGTGAGCGCAATAAAGTTCCACTCAATTCACCGCAGGACCCTCTCGACCTCTCCTACTGGGAGGTTCCCTGCTACTGCTGCTCCTCTAGCGGCGGCAGCTGCGGCTTCTGGCCGTGGGCAACGCTTGTTCCGTGCATAGTCGACAGGTCGCACGGGTCCCACATCTGCATGCAATAAACGTTCACCCATCAAAAACTCTGGTATACAAAAACATGATATATATATAAAAAAGACATAAAAATTACATATGCAAACAAAAAGAAAAAACAGTATAGGTGGAGACTTACCCATCTCCCCTCGATCCTCACCAGGAGGCACTGGTATCTCTAGATCTCTGGAGAAGTCGATCCTCGCATATGGGTAGTCCTCAATAGCCGGGATCTGTCATGACAGACAAGAAAAAAATTCATCGTTGAAGGCCTCCATGGTCCTTCCACCACCCTGTCGCGGCAGTAACACTGCCCATCTGCATACTGTGGGGAAAGCAGCCAGATGTCCTCGTACTGTCAGCCGAGGACTAAAGCATGGAACTCTCTTGAAAAAGAATGCACACAGGATGGTCCCAAACCCGAAGTTCCTGTGTGTCCACTGCCGGCAAGCTGTCAACTGACTCTTCATACACTCCAATAGTGTGGTACTCCAATCAAAAATTTGTGCATTCATGCACTGGATTGCACAGTTCATCTGTGCGCGTGAAGCCTGATGCACAGTGGCTGAGCCGGTAATCCGCCCAATGAGAAATAAAATAGTTTGTAGGGTGAGGATGGTAATCCTACTAATGGGTACCGAGGAACCTCTATGATCGGTCCCAGCCTCACAGTACTCATCTATCAGCTCCGATACTTTTCTCGGGCCCATAGGAAAAGTCTGAAGGTTGACTGGTTCCCTCTCCTTGAGAGGCCAGTCAGAAAGTAAACATCCTCGGTGGTGGACACCAAGGATTTCCCCTCTAGCATGAATGCCTCTGCGTCAGGGTGTCAGTAATCAACCAAGGAATTCAGTAGCCTTGGTTGCGCGTGCATAAACGGACATAGAAAGAATTTTACCAATCCGCACTGTGTCAGCACGACCACAATGTTCGGATCTGCAACCACTAACTCATTGGCGGCCTCGTGCTCCCTTTCCCTCCACTGAACATACATCCTTCCAACACAACAAAGGAAAAAGAGGGTCAATACCTTTTTAATTTTTTTATTTTTCATCACATGGGGGGGTACCCGTGGCCTGTAGAGGTGACAGTCGTGGGTACCCGCACGCAGGATTTTCTCTGCACATGGGTACCCGCGGGCTGACCCTAGATAGCCCACATTTGCTTAGGGCCGACCTTTTTGAGGTCGACGCCCACCCCAAAAATCACATAAATGCTAAAAAGAAAGTATTGAATAGCTAGAAAAGGGAGTTTGTACTTACTTGGTCCAAGCAGAAGTTCGTTTCCTCCACTGTAGCTCCCGGAATCACGATCTTTGGCAAAGGGGGTCTTTTGGCTCCAGAGTCAATTTCCAAATCAGCAATGGTGATAATGAGTTGCCAGCTTCTATTTATAGACTTTTTGGCCTCTTTTTGTCACTTTTTTGGCCCCCCTTATCAGTTTCTTTATACCAAAAAACATTTTGAGTGATCCAGGAGTTATATGGGAGGAATTTGAGCAGGTATTGGGACATTTTTTTTGAGTTTTGAAAAAATAAAAAAATAAAAATATATTGACGGTCCATAAAAAAAAAAAAAAATCAAAAATCAACTTGAGCATATAGGTTAGGATATTACCCCAACTTTTGCATCTTGTTTCCTTTTTTATGCTATAGGATCGATCCCATCCGGTTGTGACACGAAAACGTCATATCTGTTATAGAAGTGTCGCAACTTGGTTGTAGAGCTTACCAAAACATGGATGCCCTAGGTAGGTCCTGGTTGCATTATGGTGTCCATGTCATTTCTAACAAGACTGTAAGCTCGGGAGTCCGTATAGTATTTCCTGAATACGAGTTTGAACCTCATTCGCATGGGTCTTTTTCACTCTTTGTCTTACCCTCTGGACTCCCAAAACATAACGTGTCTCCTTTTAATCCCTTTTCAGACACTGTAAAAATGAAAAGATTGTCGAGCGATCTTCTGACCTTTCAAGCTCGTTAAACTGAAACTTGAAGTCACATCTGTCCGGCGGTAGTTTACCCCTTTTTCGGTCCGGATGGTCAACTGTACGAACAAAGGAATACTCTATTGAATTCTCATTCTTTAGAAGAGTATCCTCAGGTATAATTTTATTCTTTTTTCGGGCCTGAGGGACTAAATTTACGAAGAAGAAACTCCCACGGAGTCCATAGTTAAGCTCTTTTCAGACTCCCTAAAATTGAAAAGATTGTCGAGTGACCTTATTATTTCACACTCGTTAAAACGGTCCAAAAGAACATTCCTGATGAAGTCCATAGTTAAGCTTTTTTCAAACTCCTTAAAAGTGAAAAAATAGCCGAGTGATCTTGTCCTTTTCACACTCGTTAAAATGGTTTTGAATTGACGTCTAATAGGTGCTAGTTTATCCCTTTTTCGACCCGACTAGACTATTGTCGAAAAAGGTAGCCCACTAGAGTCTCCTTTTATGTTTTTTCAGAATCTCTAAACATGAAAAACTACCGAGCTTACCTTCTCTGGGCTCGTTAAACTTACATCGAAGGACGTTACCATTGTGTGTTCTATCAACCGCATTTTCATACCTTACCCATCAGCTTTGTAACAGTGTTTTTCTGCGTCTTAACACCTTTGGCCACTGGAGGATTTTTCCCAAGTATCATTTCCCCAGAACATCAGTCTTGTCCTTATGCCTTTAGCTTGTATGTTTTCAGTACTCGTTCCTCCTTTGTAACGTAAAATTCCTTTATTCTTTTTCAAAAATCATCAAAAAGAACAAAAAAAAATCAAATATACCCCAAATAGAGAATGGGAAAAGTATTTTCTTTATTGGCAGCATCATGAGTCTCCCTTGGATGAAGCACATCTATCCGTTTGATCATCAAACTATGGGATGTAGTACGACCTTGGGAAGCTTTTTCTCGCTATATAGAGTTGTGTCCTCCACCGTTTGGTTACTCTTCCAAACATATGGAGAGTTTGTGTTGTCTCCTTCTTCGTAGACTTATGATTAACATATATGCTTCCTGAGTCTTATCACTTGTCGTGCTATCGTCCAAGGGAATTTGTCACTAAGCCTGAGTCGTCCCCACTGCAGTATGTCTCTTGTTCGCATACCCGGCCATCCTGAACGTCCAATCAAGTCTTTGTTCGAAATCATTGAATCCTTTAGTCCGATCATCAATATTATCAAGTCCATAACTGACGAGTTGTCGAAGACCTCTGGGTAGTGTAGTCGTACACTCATATTACACTCCTACCTGAGTTTAGAAGATTTTGAAGTTGTTGCTCGAGCTCTGAAGTATAGCCATCAGGCAGAAACAACTTCTGGGAGATGGATACTTTATATGTATATCGTTCGGATTTCGAGATGTAGCTCCACTGTGTATTATTTGAGTCTACTCTTTATAGTTATTTGACATGGATCTACAGTGTATTTGATTGGTAGCCATGGTTCTATTTTATCCCGAGCATGGGTATGCCCGCCTCAGTGAGAAATTTGTTATTTTGCAGACGACACCTCCTGATTCCTGATTCCTGATTCCCGGGCTCACTCATTCAGCATATCAGTACAGATTGGTAAAAGATTGGTAATTTATTTCAGCCATCAGATGATCTTCTGACCTCACACATTAGGGGGCATCTGTTATAACCCTAAATTTCACCACACATGTTTACCTGGCATCAGGCCAACTCATATCCCTTCATTGCCAAAACACCTGCTGAAAAACCTCTTTGAAAATCCTCTTGGGTCAAGGTGCATGCACCCTAACCCACTACTGCATGCGGGTGAACGCTAGAAGGCCTACTACAGCCCGCATTTACCTAACAAAACATAAAAATAGGAAAGTTGCCAACGAAAAAAAAAGCTATGGGTCAGTTAATTGAAACTCCCGACCATGCATGACCGAGAGTTCGTCCAAAACCCTAGCTCCTAGCCTATAAAAGAAGGGGTAGGGGTACCATTTGAAGGAGGAAAATTATAAGCGAAGAAACTCTGCCCATTTGCCGAATCCATTTTCTCAACCCTTTATCATTTCCTCAAGCCTAAGGAGAATTAACGCAAAGCAGTTGGAGGAAAAAAGAAGAGGAAGAGCCTAGGATCAGGATCAAGGAGCGGTGGTCGGTCTCAACTTTGATTTTAAGTTGATTCATTTTGAAAATAATAAAAGAATATTTTTCCCGTCCCAATGCATTAGTTATCTATGATTTGTGTAATTTATGCTTAATTTCTAACCCTCAAGTAGAAATGTAGCATGCATGCGAAGTGTTTTGTCTTGATTGCAGGTTAACTTTGGAAGGAGCAGTGCAAGTAAGCGGGCAAAGAACAATGGAGGATCTACACCAAACATCAGTAAAAAGGTTAGTAGTTCCTTTCCATGCCTGTATCATGAAAGAGGGGTTTAAGTTTTGGGTGGTAGGTTAAATGGTCATTTCTTTACGGTCAAAATCTGCATACAAGTCTGACCCTAGTTTGCTAGTTCGTAGGGTATATTTTCCAACAACAATAATATATATATTATATTATAAATAAATAATATAAAAAAAAGAGAGGAGGGTGCATAGTTTTGAGGGCACACCAGAGGAGGGAACAAGAAGAGGAGGTTGCACGAGAGGAGGGCACACACAGAGGATAAATATGGTTTGAATTATTTCTCCTATCACTTGAGTGTGCATGCTAATTGTTTGATGAAATCATTGATAGAAATATGGTTTGATGGAATGTAATGGTTGTAGGTATTTTTTCATAATGGGAATGTAGAGCTCCCAAATCTCACTTCCCAAGCTCAACATTTTTACCATGTGCCAAAAATTGTCACTATCTTCTATGTAATTCAAATCTTCCCTAAAATAGATCACACATATGGGCTAAGTCATCCTTTTAAAATGCACATAGATGGTTTTATATTAATGTGAAATATATAAATAAAGGTGGAAACTTGTAGTCCTTCATATGAATAATGACATCTTGAAATCTAGCACTCCAACATCACCTTTAGATGAGAGAAACAAGCTGGCCCAAATGGTGCTTTAGGCCTTTTTTGGCACTTCAAAACTTTCCTGCCTAGATTTGTAAAATGCACTTAATGCCCATAAGACATTATTCTAGAGAAAGCCAACTATTCTTTGTTTAACAATGTTTACATCCTCACAAAAGTGATGTGTCAAATTTTCTCCAAGAATATTTTATCATCATTGATTTCAATAAAATTTGTAATTTTTTGCCAATATTGCAAGTTGTCTAGCAGTTTTTGAAATGAAAATAAAGTTGATAAAATTTTGTTATGGAACCAAAACAACTATGTTAGGTTATACTAATTAGGTTTCCTCACAAAACCCATGTGCCCTAATCTTACTTCTCTACTCCAAATTCCCTTTCCATAATAGGTTGTATTAATTAGGTTTCCTCACAAAACCCATGTGCCCTAATTTTACTTCTCTACTCCAAATTCCTCAAATTTGGTCATTTTCAAGAATTTCAAGATGGGATGATTGAGTATTGGAAGTAGGGGTTTTCAAACTACGATGATAGATAATATAAAGGAGATCATCGTCATTGTGCACCTCATCATTGCCTACTTGTATAATCTATTAGGAATTTGGGGGTGGATGTTTGAACGAAGGACAATATTGTATATTGAACCCACATAACTAACAACATACCTAACCTGGAACCCTAAAGATACAATTGTTGGGAATGTTTCCCCATACCCCACCATAGAAGAGATACCTCATTTGTATTGGGATTGATACACATTGTGTTCTTTTCATGACCCCTTGTATTAGTGTCTTGTCTTAATGTTGTCCTAATGATGCAAACGCGCCACCCCGGGCACGTCTACTCCCACCAGGACCTTCTTTATTTCAGGCCCGAAGAGCTACAATGCCCTTCAAATCCCGTATCGAAACCTTTTGTCACCCACAGGATACTCTATTGATCTCCCGACAGTCTTCTCGGGAAATCAGGTTTCACGTTATCGCAAAACTTGTGAGCACGGTTCTCGTGCTACCCAAAACCCCGAAACCCGATGGGTCAGAACGTCAACGCTCTCCATTCCTGTCGGGGATTTCCCTATCGGGAAATCGGAACATACGATGTCATGTTTCACTGCCTCCTTAAATCTCCGAAACCCGAACTCCGATGCGCATGTGCAATATCCCCTTGCCACGTCGCCTCCTCTCTCTCCTCTCTATCGGGAATCGCGTGATCGTGATTTCACAGGTTGCGATCTCTTTGCACTGGGAAATCCCGAATGTTGAATCTCGATTCTCCAGATTTCAAACACGTGTCCAGCTCGGGATCCACGGTCCTAATATCTTCGGGAAATCGCAAATCGCGATTTCGTTTTTCAAAAGTCCCACTACCACGGAACCTCCGATATCCCGATGGCTGAAGTTTCGATGACTCTTGGGCTCCTCCTGCGCCTAAGGCTAAACCCCTCGCAACTTCACCAAGATCTGACGGTCGGCGGGTTTTCGCGAATCTTCCCTGCGAATCCTGGTCGTCGATTCCTCCTCCTTGAGGAATTCTTCCGCTCTAGAGCTCCTTCCTGTTCGAACCTTCTCCTAGGTCCGTCTCCACAGTATCACAAAGGAACTATCCCTCCTGATCTTGTCAACTCTGACTCCTTCAGAGACTTTGCACACAATTCTCATGCTTAACCTTCAACAACGCTCAAAGTGTTGAATCTTCCAGACTCTGTACACTTCTGGCAACAACAGTCTCGACCTTCTTCTGCTCAGATTAGCCACTGAGACTTCAAGTTCAGCCTGCACTTCTCCTGCATGAATCTACCAACCCAAACCAACTTTTGGGTGAATGAGAATAAGGTTTTAACTGTCGAGATTCATCAACGCACTCTATGCGGATGAATTCAACTGCACTCTATGCAGGAATCTCCTGGCTCAAACAGAGAAACAATTGAAACTTATTCTCTCCTCTCTCAGACTTCAGTTAAACCTCTGAAACCTTAAGCACAGCATATTCAAAACAAATGCATGACCAGAAAACAAACATTCATGAGAACATAAACAACATACACAGAGAAACAACACCAACCATGAAATTGAATCAAAGACTCTCTTCTATTAATTCAAAAACATTTGTACATGGGTGTTCTTCACAAATTCTCTGCTTGCTCTCTCCTCTTTCTCCTGAATGAATGATTCTGAATTATGTTACAATGTACAAGTGAGGGTGCCTATATCTGTTTTCCCTCTCAGACTCTAAAACTGTCTAATCTAGACTTAAACATCTATCTACCTACATTAAATCTAATAAATGCCTCCTATCTAATTCAGACAAGAGCGTAAGGCTCGAGGTCTGATACAATACAACAAGCGCTCCTTCATAAATGTTTCCTTGAAGGATATGGCGCTTCATCTTTAATGAAAATTCAAAAAGTTATCAAGCTTATATGTCATGTGTTTAAAAACACATGCGCTAGCTCCATACTTGTTGAGTTGGCGATGCTCCTCCATCATACTCCTCGTCTTGAAAACTTTCATGGGCTCCTGTCCATCAGCTCCTGCATAGTCTGTCCATGCTCCTGTATCACTATTTCATTTTCCCATCTAGCATCTTCGACTGGGTGATTCTTCCATTTCACCAGGTACTCAAAATACTTCTTTCGCCTAGTCTTCTTTCCCACTCGCTTGTCTAGTATGCACTCCATCTTCGGTTTCTCTGCAACTTGTAATTGCTTCTGCCACTAGATCACTGATTCCTTAGTTCCAGTCTTTGCTTCTCCAGCCTTATATGGGTATAAATCCGAAACATTAAATATCGGAGATATCTCGATGCCATCCGGCAACTCAATCTCGTAAGCATTTTCTCCAAATTTCCTCAGGACTCTGCATGGCCCGATCTTTTTAATTTTGAGCTTGTTATATGTTCCCCTTGGGACCCTTTCCTTCCTCAAGTGTGCTAGAATGATATCCCCAACTTTGAACCGAAGTTGTCTCCGATGCTGATCTGCTCTGCATTTGTACTCCTGATTTGAGTCCATCAGTCGCTGCTTCACCCTGCCGTGAAGTTCCTTCATCGCCTCAGCGAACTCTTCTGCACTCGCACTGCTAGTCATAGCCTATTCTGACTCCCTCAGTTCAGAAACTCCCCTTGGTTGTGCCCCATACATAATTTGGAATGGGATTTTTCCTGTACTCCGATTCACTGAATCATTATACGCAAACTCGGCCTGTGGCAATATGTTGTCCCAGCTGCCATGGTGCTCCGTCACCAAGCTCCTCAGTAAGTCTCCAAGACTTCTGTTGACCGCCTCGGTCTGTCCATCTGTCTGCGGATGGTAAGCTGAACTAAACGCTAAGTTTGTCCCTAGCCTCTTCCATAGCATCCTCCAAAAATGACCTATGAATTTTGTATCCCTGTCCGAGACTATGCTTTTCGATAATCCATGGAGTCTAACAACCTCTTTGAAAAACAAGTTTGCGATGTGGGTCGCATCGCTGGTCTTTTGACACGGAATAAAATGTGCCATCTTCGAAAACCTGTCCACCACCACAAATATGGAATCAACCCCTCTTTGCGTTCTCGGCAATACTAGAACAAAATCCATGCTAACTGCCTCCCATGGCCTCTCAGGTATAGGCAACGGCTGATAAAAACCAGTGTTATGCTTTCTGCCTTTCGAATGTTGACAAATCCTGCATCTATCAACAAATCTTTTAACATTTGCTCGCATTCCTGGCCAAAAATATGATTCTCTCAACTTTGCGAACGTCTTATCATGGCCAAAGTGCCCTGCTAACCCACCGCTATGCTTCTCCTTTAGCAGGTTCTCCCTCATGGAGCAATTCGGAATGCATAACTGGTTGCCTCTGAACAATAGTCCATTCTGAATCATGTAATCTATCCATGGGCTCCGATTCCTAAGAACGAGATTCTCAGCTGCTTCATATGCTTTTCCAAAGTCTGCATCTCCTGCATACATGTCCTTCAGATTCTCAAAACCCAACGTCTTGACTCTGAACTCCTGCAACAACAAACATTTCCTGCTCAAAGCATCAGCTACTTTGTTAGCAGTTCCTGAAATGTGTTTGATCACAAATGTGAAATTCTGCATGTACTCTACCCATTTTTCATGTTTCTGGTTCAACTTATCCTGTTGACTCACAAACTGCAATGCATGATTATCGCTATACAATACAAATTCCTTTGGGATCAAGTAATGCCTCCACTTTTTCAATGCCTGTATGATGGCATAAAACTCTTTATCATACGTGGAGTATTTCAGCTTCGCTTCATCTAGCTTCTCGCTGAAATATGCAACTGGCCTGTCCTCCTGACTTAAGACCGCTCCTATAGCATGTCCGCTCGCATCACATTTCACCTGAAATGTCTTTTGAAAATCCGGCAACACCAGAATTGGTTGCTCTGTGATCTTCCACTTCAACAGATTGAAGCTTTTCTCATCCTCCGCTGTCCAATGAAAAGACTTGTGTCACTTTTTCACTGTGTCCTTCATCGCTGCACTAATTCCACTGAAGTTCCTAATGAATTTTCTGTAGAAACTAGCCAGTCCATGGAAACTCCTCACCTCGAAAACAATTCTCGGTGATGGCCAATTTTTGATCACTTCCACTTTTTCTGGATCCATCTTTAACTCATTCGCTGAGATAACAAAACCCAAATAAATGATCTCTTTCTGCATAAATGAAGACTTCTTCATATTGATCAACAACTTCTCTTGCTGTAGCTTCCTCATCACAATGGCCAAATGTTTCAAATGTTCAGCCTTCATCTTACTGTAGATCAATATATCATCCAGATATATGACTACAAAATTTCTGATGAATTCCTTTAGGACTTCATCCATCATCCTCATGAATGTGCTCGTCACGTTTGTCAAGCCAAATGGCATGACCAGCCTTTCATACAAACCTTCATTTGTCTTGAATGTTGTCTTCCATTCATCACCTTCCCTCATGCGAATCTGGTGATATCCGCTTTTCAGATCAATTTTCGAAAAATAATTTGCCCCACTCAGGAAATCCATCACATCATCCATTCTCGACAGTGGAAATCTGTACCTGATGGTGATTTTATTAATTGCTCTGGAGTATGTGCACATTCTCCAACCTCCATCCTTCTTCGGACTAAGCATTGTTGGTACAGCACACAAACTCAAGCTCTCCCTGACTAATCCTTTGTCCAACAAATCTTGCACTTGCCTTTTGACTTCCTCATTCTCCTGTGGCATCAGTCTGTATGTAGCCTTATTCGGAAAACTGGCTCTGGGTATGAGATCTATGTGATGAATCACACTCCTCATCGGTGGCAATGAACGAGATAATTCGTTCACGATGATGTCAGCGAACTCTCCCAGCAGTTCCTGAATCTCTTCTGGTAAGTTGTCCACTCTTGTGCTAGTCAGGACAATTCTCGGCTTTCTGACTACAAAGAACTGTGGATCTTCCTTCTTCTCCATCTCTGTGAGAAGCTCCTTCCCACTCATGAGAAGTATGGTGTTACTTACTTCCATCTTTACCTCCTCATCCTTTTTCGGAAGCAATCTGTGTGTCCTCCCATCCTTCTCTAAAGTGTATGTGTTCATTCTCCCGTCATGAACCACATTTTGGTCATATTGCCATGGTCTACCCAGTAATACAAGACAGACATCCATGGGAATGACATCACATAGGACCTTATCCTTATATTCACCTATTTTAAATTCAACTAAACATTGTTTAGTTACACTCACCTGATGTCCCTTTTGCAACCATGATACTTTGTATGGACTCGGGTGATCAGTCGTATCCAGCTCTAATTTCTCCACCATCTCGGTTGAAACGAGATTTTCGGTGCTTCCACTGTCCACAATGACCTTGCATTTCCAGCCCTTGGTCTTGCACGTGGTCCTAAACAGTCTGGTTCTCTGAGCTTTGTCCTCCACCTCTTTCTCAGGTGTCAGAAGAATTTTGTGCACCGTCAGCGACCTTCCTGCTTCGGTGTCTTCATTCTCAACATCACGCCTTTGTACCTCAGCGATGTGAGCTTCTCCTCTGTCCATTTTCCTGTCTGGACAATCAACGACTTTATGTCCATCCTTCCCACATGTAAAACATGTAATGACTCCTCCTCTGCCTCTTCCCCTACCTCTAGTACGAGGAAAAGTGTTGGCATCAGCATAACCGCCACCCTTCTCTATATGTTGTCTCCGCGGCTCAGCATATTGCTGTCCTCGCTGCGAGGTTCCACCTCTCTCAATCTTACCCTGAGGCTTCTTCCATTCCTCCTTGGGTTTCTGATATTTCTCTTGGGCAACTGCCTTGCTTTTGGGCTAACTTCGGCCTCACCCTCGCTGTCCTTTCTTACGGCTCAGCTTCTCCTCGGCTTTCAGAGCCATCTGGTAAGCATCTTCAACCGTTCTAATAGTTTCCATGCTTAATTCATCCTGAATGTCGTATCTCAGACCATTCAGGTATCTGGCTACCTTCTCATCATCGCTCTCCCGATGACCTGCTCTGATGTTGAGCTTGTAAAACTCTTCGGTGTACTCCTTCACCATCATCAACTTATGTCTCAGGTTCTGCATTCACCTGAACAATGTGATCTGGTAATCTCTGGGGATGAATTTTGCCTTCATCTTAGCAATCATTCGATCCCAGCTTTTAATCTTTTATTTTCCTTTGGAACGTCTGTCTGCCTGAAGCTCGTCCCACCATAATGCTGCATGTCCCTTCAATTTTTTGACAGCATGTCTTACCTTTTTATCCTCTTCGATATCTTCATAGTCAAAGTAGGTATCAAGAGCTTTGATCCAATCCAACAACTCTTCTGCATCCAGGCTTCCTTCGTAAGCTGGAATATCCATTTTGGTCTTGGAACTCATCTTGGCGATAGATTTTATCAATTGCGCAGTTGATGCATCCTCTGTTGCGACCTCTTCTTGTGGTACAACTTCAGCTTCACTTTCGGAGTCACTTAGATCTCCAGTATTGGTTGTGCATCTCTACGCTGCTTCCATATCTTCCATTCTGGCACGAAGATTTCGTAATTCCCTCTCCATCTCTACATTCTTTCCTTGGCTACTTCTTTCTCTGTACATTTCTCTTTCCCCCTCTGGATTTTGTGATTGTCTACCTCTTCTCGGCGGCATGGTGAAAATTTCTTCTCTCTGCTACCGAAAACAAAGAGAACTCTTCTCCCGCTCTGATACCACTTGATGCAAACGCGCCACCCCGAGCACATCTACTCCCACCAGAACCTTCTTCTTTTCAGGCCCAAAGAGCTACAATGCCCTTCAGATCCTGTATCAAAACCTTTTTTCACCCACAGGATACTCTATTGATCTCCCGACAGTCTTCTCGGGAAATCAGGTTTCGCGTTATCGCGAAACTTGTGAGCACGGTTCTCGTGCTACCCAAAACCCTGAAACCCGATGGGTCAGAACGTCAACGCTCTCCGTTCCTGTCGGGGATTTCCCTATCGGGAAATCGGAACATACGATATCATGTTTCACTACCTCCTTAAATCTCTGAAACCCGAACTCCAATGCGCACGTGAAATATCCCCTTGCCACATCACCTCCTCTCTCTCCTCTCTATCGGGAATCGCGTGATCATGATTTCACAGGTTGTGATCTCTTTGCACTGGGAAATCCCGAATGCCGAATCCCGATTCTCCGGATTGCGAATACGTGTCCAGCTCAGGATCCACGATCCTAATCTCTTCGGGAAATCGCAAATCGCGATTTCATTTTTCAAAAGTTCCACTACCACGGAACCTCCGATATCCCAATGGCTGAAGTTCCGATGACTCTTGGGCTCCTCCTGCACCTAAGGCTAAACCCCTCGCAACTTCACCAAGATCTGATGGTCGGCGGGTTTTCGTCAATCTTCCCTCCGAATCCTGGTCGTCGATTCCTCTTCCTTGAGGAATTCTTCCACTCTAGAGCTCCTTCCTATTCGAACCTTCTCCTGGGTCCGTCTCCACAGTATCACAAAGGAACTATCCCTCCTGAGCTTGTCAACTCTAACTCCTTTAGAGACTTTGCACACAATTCTCGTGCTTAACCTTCAACAACGCTCAAAGTGTTGAATCTTCCAGACTCTGTACACTTCTGGCAACAGTAGTCTCGGCCTTCTTCTACTCAGATTAGCCACTGAGACTTCAAGTTCAGCCTGCACTTCTCCTGCACAACTCTACCAACCCAAACCAACTTCTGGGTGAATGAGAATAAGGGTTTAACTGTTGAGCCTCATCAACGCACTCTATGTGGATGAATTCAACTGCACTCTATGCAGGAATCTCCTGGCTCAAATAGAGAAACAATTGAAACTTATTCTCTCCTCTCTCAGACTTCAGTTAAACCTCTGAAACCTTAAGAACATCATATTCAAAACAAATGCATGACCAGAAAACAAACATTCATGAGCACATAAACAACATACACAGAGAAACAACACCAACCATGAAATTGAATCAAAGACTCTCTTCTATTAATTCAAAAACATTTGCACATGGGTGTTCTTCAGAAATTCTCTGCTTGCTCTCTCCTCTTTCTCCTGAATGAATGATTCTGAATTATGTTACAATGTACAAGTGAGGGTGTCTATATCCGTTTTCCCTCTTAGACTCTAAAACTGTCTAATCTAGACTTAAAAATCTATCTACCTGCATTAAATCTAATAAATGCCTCCTATCTAATTCAGACAAGAGCGTAAGGCTCGAGGTCTGATACAATACAACAGATGCTCCTTCATAAATGTTTCCTTGAAGGATATGGCGCTTCATCTTTAATGAAAATTCAAAAAGTTATCAAGCTTATATGTCATGTGTTTAAAAACACATGCATTGGCTCCATACTTGCTGAGTTGGCGATGCTCCTGCATCACCTAATCATCCTAGTCTCCATTGCAATCCAAAAAATATCCTTGGTTTTTCAAGTTGAACTTGGAGTTGTTTTAATAGTGCTTAGTGGTATTGGATGTGAAAAAAAAGTAGAATATGTTCACCTTCTGTAGGTTATTGTCTCTTTTACTAGGTTTTCCATTATCATTATATTTTTTTCCCTCCTTTGTTTGCTTCAATTAGGGTCACTTGGATTCGATGAAACTAAATATATATATATATTGGTAGGGTCACACACATAAATATTGGAGGGAGCATAGTAATGTAGTGAGAACCAAAGTGGTGAGGATCCCATAGTTCCCCCACCTACATTATGGTAGAAAGGTCATTTCTTGACAAAACATATAGGCTAATTAAATGTGAAAAAACATATAGGCTAAATTAAATGTGAAAAAACTAAGCAATAAATTTTCAAAAAGACCAAAATATCACAATCCTTCAGTCCATGATTAACCTAATCCTCCTTGTTAATGATTAAATATTATACCCAAGGAGGTAAATGATACCTAATTATTATAGGATAAGTAGTTTTCATGGGAAAGAGGGATGGAAACTTGTATACAATAAGTGTGGGTATACTAGAAGTGGCATTGATATCCATGGTTAATCTAGTTTATTAGTGAAAAAGATCATCACTTGGCATCACAAGTTTGGGCACGTAGGAACATAGTCTTCGGAAGTTTTGTCCAATTAACAATTTGTGTATGGACTCAAATTGAGGGTATTAGTGGAATTCAAGATTTATGAGGGAGTCAAGCTCGAGAAGCATCATAGACACTCAATTTATAAGGATGAAATGTATATAACAAGAGGAATGATGGAATTGATGCACTCAAACATCTACAAGTGAATTCAAGTGTTGTCATATAGAGGAGGAAAGTATTTTATCACATTTATAGATGATCTTTCAAGAAATGCATTTGTTTACGTTCTAAAAATAAATCATAAGTCTTTGAGCATTTTAAATTTTTTAAAGCCTTTGTGTAGAAACAATTGGGAGACCATTGAAAATACTAAGGTGTAATAATGGGGGAGAGTACACATCAAAAGCATTCAAGATTTTTTTTCTCTCATGAAGGGATCCAATTAGAATATACTTCCCCATATTATTTGTAGTGAAACAAGGTAGTGGACAGAACAAAATGGCCTATGGTGGATAATGCAAGGTGTATGCTTAAAATTTTCATACTAATAAATACAATCTAGAGAAAAGCATGGAAACCACAACCTATGCCTAAAGTAGGTTACCTGCCAAAGAATTGTAGAAGTCATTGTTTGGAGCATGGAATCGAAGGAAACCAAATGGTTAGAATTTGAGCACTTTTGGTTTTCCATTATATGCATACATTATAGAATGGAAACATGGTAGAATGGAAACAAGCTATGGACGAAAAGTACGAGCCATTAGTGAAGAATCAAACTTGGGCACATGTTCCTCTACCAATAGGTAAGAAAGAAACTAGTACTAAGTGGGTTTTCAAAAAAAAACAATTCAAGTGATGTAGTTGAGAAATATAAATTTCAATTGATGGTGAAAGTGTACACACAAATTTAGGGCACGAACAACCCAAAGAATTTTATACCAATAGTGAAGATGGCGTCCATTATAGAAATCTCGGTAGTTGAAATAATGATGCATATGCATATACATCAACATGACATTGAGACAACATTGCTTAATGGTATGTTGTAGGAAGATATATGTATGGAACAACTTGAGGGTTATGTACAACAAGGCAACAAGCATATGGTGTGCATGTTGAAAAAATAATTGCATAGACTTAAGAAATCCTGTAGGGCATGATATTGACACATTGATGCACATTTAATGAATGAGGATTTCCAAAATTATACTACATATCTAAATATTTATCTCAAGCATAATGTCAAGTCTTTTATCATTTTGTCATTCTCCATAGATTATGCATTTGTATGAGCAAGGAGGCATCTTTGTTAAATTCTTTCAAATCAAAATTGTTGTAGAATTTGACATGTTGTATCATGGAGAGATCCATTAATCCTACTTGGTTATTCAAGTAGTAAGACATTTGAGCAATATGAAATTTCATTTGAGTCAAAGGAGATACATTGAACATATCCTTTAGATATTAAGGATGAGTGATTTCTAAAATGTGAATACTCAATTGGAAATTTCCCAAAAAGTGTCACAAGATATGGGTCCAAGTACTCAAGTTGATGAGGAAGCTATGAGAAATATTCCTTATTGGAGTGTGTTATGCATCCTTATGTATGAAATAGTATGCATGAAACTTCATATTTATTTTACAATTACAAATGTAAGTGATTTATCAAGTAATCTTGGGTTGCAACATTGGGAAAAAATTAAAAGGATTTTCGCATTTCTTAAAGGAATATGGGCATCAACATCTGTGAGATAATGTTAGATGCAATACAATTGTTTGGATATTGTGATGCAGATTGGGAAGATGATGTTGTTGAGTTCAAATCAACATCTAGATATTGCTTCAAGTAGGCTGGTGGAATTTTCTCATGGAGAAGAAGTAACCCACCATTTCCTTATCAAGTGATAAAGTATAACATGTAGTAGCAAATCATGCAGGCAAGGAATTGATGTGGCTAAGAAAATTACAAAAATATGTTAGGTTATAGAAACCAAATCCTACAATTTTAAGATGTTATCACCAAATTTTCATTGAAATGGCTAAGAATACTATGTTTCATGCAAGAATAAAGAGCATTTAAGTGCAGTAACATTATGTTTGTGAGCAATTGGAGAAGCATAAATTTTATCTTGAGTTTTGTGAAACAAGATAGTTGATCACTAATGTAATGAAAAAGGTACATATTCATATGGATTGAGAAGTCTTGTATAGTATGAGGATAGACATGCATATCTTTACTAATCCATGAGATGTTTTAATTTTGAGGAAAAGCCCTTAATTCTAAATCATCCCACATTGTTAATGACAAGTTAATCACCTCATACTTTCAAGATTTATGCAAGTTTTGCCACAAAAGATCCAATAAACATATGACATTTTGGAGATTGGTTAGGGATCATTAATTTCAACAACTTCTATTAAAGATCAATAGAAGCCTTAGCTCTAATTTCTAGTGATCAAATTTGAATATTCCATTTCCCTTCAAGACCCCTTCAGCACTTCATAGAATGACATTCAATTATTTCCCTGTCAATTTGGAAGCAAGGATCATTTCACATCCTTGAAAACATGGGTAATCATTCTAACAACCTGTTAGTATTCAATTCTTAGGAGTGAAGATTCAAAACTCGAGGAAAAGTCATTTTAATTTCAAAGTGGTATAATGTATTATTTATTTGTGAACTTGGTAGTTGGTGGGTGGTACTAATAGTGTTACCTCCCCATCAAATCAATTTAGTCTACACAATTGATGCATTCGAAAATAATCTAACAATAAAATATTGTTTTATGGTAAAGGTCGCCTCATACAATAAATACAGTTATACATAAAATGTCATCAAATAACTCATCTTGCTTCACAATTTGATCGATGTCTTCAGTGATAAAGAGCAATGCCAATAAGCATAGATTAGACATGAGACAATATTTGGATGGTCAAGATTAATATTTCTATCACATCACCTTTCCATATACCAATCCCATATAAAATGATGGTTTTGAAAATGTGGATGAAAAAAGGATGGTTGGAGAGAAACCATGCTTAGAATTTCCACAATAGTTGAGACAATCCTTTAGACCTACAACCCAATTATTGTTCCTCGTTGATTGTTCAAATTTCACCACTAAAGTGTACGGAGGTATACATACTCTACTCCCATTTGGATTTGAATGTGTGACCTCTTAGGAAGAAACACGTGTTCTTAACCATGTGCTTCCATAGAAGGCATGAAAAACACAAGTTTCAAGTTTTGAAATCTCATGTAAAAGTGACGAATACTAATGAAATTTTATAGGGAAATTGTCTCTTATGGAGCAATTTTCCCACCATCAAATATAATGAAAATGTATTTCATCAATATTCTTAATATTGATGATAAAGTGAAAACTAATATTGGAGTTATCAAAACTGTCAAATTTGATAGATTATTTAAGTTTGAAATTCCAACCATATGGTGAGCCAACAACCCATCGCGTATGGTACTCTGCATAAATACTTTGGTTTTTATGTGCATGAGTAAAAGTTGGCCCTATTTTCCATGTGAGCTTAAATTCTTTGGAACTACATGGAAATCCATTTCTGATGCTACTGCTCTCATTTTTGGAGCTAGATAGTCAATGGTTATCTGAAAGCTTTGAAGTCACACATTATGTGACAGATTGTTACATCCTAAAACAGCGTGTTGGATAAATATGTTTAGACACCCCCCATATATCCCTCCCCTCCAACATTATTGCCAACGCGAGCCTTTCCTCCATTCCCCACAAGCCACTAAAGGCGCTTCCCAAATATGTGAAATTCCAGGATCATGGATTTCCAAACTATCGATCCCCACTCTAACTCTTTGATAGGTCTCAAATCAAGTTCTCCACTAAGCGTAAGGGGATATGCAACTATATGCAACGTTATGCAACTTATATGCAAATATATGCAACATTATGCAACCTATAATATGCAACTATCTGCAACAATGCAACTTATGTAACTTATGCAACTAATTTGCAACAATTTTGTATGAAACTATATGCAAATATGCAACTATATGCAACTATGAAACATGAAACTTATGCAACTTAAGAAACTTTATGGAACTTATGCAACTTTACGCAACTTTATGCAACATGCAACTTTATGCAACAATGCAACTATATGCAACTATGCAACTATATGCGACTTATGCAACTATATGCAACTATATGACGGATAAGTGTGGAAATTTCAACTTTATGCAACTAAATGCAACTAAATGCAATTGTTTTGGTACCAAAAGCATATATTAGCACGATAACTTATCTTCTTGTTTTAACGAGTGTAGGTACCAACAAATAGGTATATCTCAGATCTATCTTCCTCAAGTGATGATCAAGATATACTAAGAGATATTGAAAGTGAGACGTGTTGTACTAGATCTATTGGTTCTTGATCAACTAGGTTGGAAAAGGTAAGGAAAATATTACGTACCTACATGCAATTTTTTATTGCTAACGGAGGGTCATGTAATTATGATGTTGAGAGCATAGGTGACATTGAGTTTCCCTTGAGGTGTACACATCTAGTGCAACGATGGGCACCTAAGGAGCTACCTGAAGTGGACACATATTTCTTTATTGGTGGGAGGATGTATCGCATTGCTCCTTTTTCCTTACATGGATTGGGGTTATTTTCCATGGATGGCATAAAGGTCGGATATGGCACTGAAACTGAATTTATGGAGTATGTCGGACCACTATACAAATACAATCACTGGTTGATGTTGGTCTGATATACAAAAAGTATGCGGAGATACGAAGTTGCCGCAAATTATATACAACTACTAGATAACAATCAAAATAAAAGGGAAACTATGTATATTGATGGAAGGCCAAAAGCTACTGGAAACATTGTGGGCTTTATAAATAGTACACGAACAGTGGCAACAACTAAGAAATCGAATTTCATATTTGAGGCACGCAAAGGAAATCGTATATTTGTATGTGCAACAAAAACAATAGTTCCAGGTGAAGAGTTTTTGATCGATTACAACTTAAATCGAATAGATGGAGGGGGTGCGACTATGGGGGTAAATATATTACATACCTTTCAACTGTACCTTTGATCAATCATTGTTAAAATTTATCACTGCAATATTTCAAATTTTTACTGCATAATTTTTTTTATAATTACTTTCATAACTCTTGTTGATTAATTTATTGTGTCAACATCTCTCCAGGGTGACCATGGGAAGGCACCCACTTTGCCTCAGTAGGTAAATGTTAAACATGATAAAAACTTATGACTACAACAACTAAATTTCAGAAATTTCATTATTTTTTGTCTGATATTACTGCAATATTTCATTTTCTTAATGTTACAGGTGAATTTCATAACTTTTATTGATTGCTTTATTGTGTCAACATCTGTCCAGGGTGACTGTGGTAGAAAATTACCTGCTACATCTGTCCAGGGTGACCGTGGAAAGGCACCCACTATGCATTGGCAGGTAAATGTTAAATATAGTAACAACTTATGACTACAACATCTAAATTTCTGAAATTTCATTATTGTTTTTCTTATTTTACTCCAATATTTCATTTTTTAAATGTTACAGGTGAATTTCATAAATTTGGTTGATTGATTTATTGTGTCAACTTCTGTACAGGGTGACTGTGTCCGAAAATCACCCACTACATCTATCCAAGGTGACCATGGAAAGGCACCCGTAGTGCCTCACCAGGTAAATGTTAAATACAGTAACAACTTATGACTACAACAACTAAATTTCTAAATTTTTGTTATTGTTTTTCTTATATTACTGCAATATTTCATTTTTTTAATGTTACAGGTGAATTTCATAACTTTTGTTGATTGATTTATTGTGTCAACATCTGTCCAAGGTGACTGTGTCTGAAAATCACCTGCTACATCTATCCAGGGTGACCATGGAAAGGCACCCTCAGTGCCTCACCAGGTAAATGTTAAATACAATAACAACTTATGACTATAACAACTAAATTTCTCAATTTTTAAAGTTCATCTCATTAATTGTATTCATCAATGTATTTTGGCATGGTCAACGTGGGAAGGCTCCCACAGAGGATATTGATGAGGATGAAATATTTTATTCGACTGACCTAATGAAAACTGTAACGAAGGACTTGAAGAAGGCTAACATAGAATATCTAGGTTTTCTTATCAAAAGACCCATGACACAGGAGGACAGAGCAAGAATTGTAAAGCTACAAAATAAAAAAACTAATTTTGGGGTAGGTGGCATCTTCACATATTTTAATCATCTATGACAATTTCATATCCATTTTTGTTTGTTATATTTTGTATATGATCTGATAAAGTAAAGTTTTCTATTTGTAGGATTTTTTAAACTGCGTGTGTGGGGAACATGTCGATCCTGCAACTGGTATAGGTAGCAGTGATGGTCCAATGCAAAAAAAAGGTCGACATAGCAAAGTGAAAGTGAGGCTTTTTGAGCCTCCTAAGGTTCCCCTCGAATCCATTGATGAGAGAAATTATTTTGACCGGCATGACACGCCGGAGCATGATGAGTCAAAGCCTGGGACTCCACATGACTCCGGAGAGGAACATGTTGTAGATGGACAAGATATTATTCTGCATGGAGCAGAATGAATTAAAAGCACCAAATCACTAGATGCCACCTTTCTTGTGGATGATGCATGTGTTCCAATCAAGATTCAGAAGATTGCAGGTAACTGTTAATTAATTGATTCATTTTTTCATGAAATTTAAATGGACATTTGTTGAGATTATTATAAATTAATGGATAACAAGTTTCTGCAGGAAACAATGTTTTCTATAGAAACTTAAATGACAATGCATTTGATATGTTTGGCCCCACCATTCGCATAGGGTGGAATGGCCAAGATAGCAAAACGAAAGATGATTTAATAGATCACATGGTAAACTTGTTCGACAACACTTTCAACAAGAAAGTGGTTACAAAGTTAGCCGACGAGAATTTAAAATATATCAGGGCCCAATATAGGGAGAATTTGGAAATAGACCTCAAGCACGAGCCCCCTCCCATGGTTCCCTAGAAAGAGTGGAAGGCGCTAATAAAGGATGCAAAGGAGAACTTGTTTAAAAAAAAAGGATGACAACCACGAGTTGGTCAAGCAAGCTACAACACATGTCATATTATCAGTGAAATATGAGCAGTTATGTTTTTCTTTCCTGTTTTAAGTAACAATTCCGATATCTATTTTTTTTCAAAAATTCCATATGTAGACTACATGAAACCTCCAAAGAAACAAAGACCGGAGTGGAAAAATATGACCAGCATAATCTAGGCCAGGGTGGCTACGAAAAATTAAAATCCTGAATAGTAAGATTTAAATGATTAACTGTGATTAATATTTATTTAATAGTAGCGAATAAATATATGTGTTTGTTATTGGTATTTTTAATGGTGTTATGCATTGCAGTTAAATATGTTCGAAATTGCTGCCACCGAGGATGAACTAAAGCTTGGTTACAAGCATGGTTTTAAAAGTGTGATTGAATATATAAAAATATTGGGCCAGACTCCTATCTCCCCAACCATGCAAATAAATCAAATGATTAAGGAAATCACAGTAGCATGCTTGTAAAGTCTATTTATATTTTATTATATCACCCTTAACTAAGTATTTATGTTTGTTTTCAAGCAACAGTGCTACCGCAGTAGTGAATCCAATGTTATTCATCAAACACGACATCATACAAGGGTGCACATGTCCAATGATAGTGTAGAGCATAGTACCCATTCCAATATGTATGCTTCAAAATTATAAATATTTACTGTGATTGTAGATATTTATTTCTTGACTTATACTTATATATTATATTCTCAAAATTGAAGAGCATGTATCTCAGGTGGGTGAAATGCGAGAGCAACCAAGTGGATAGGAAATTAATGCACCAACTGTCTCATCTATAGAGACAGGTAAAGAACAATAATGTAATGTTAATTAAAATAATGAATTAGTTATTTCAATTATATTTCAACATATCAATATGATCATTTTCGTTGTTTCAGTTCACGACCCTGAACAGATGCCAACTAACCCTTCTCAGCGACATACCAAAAGTATGGTATATGAGCGCACACAAACAATAGAAGGACAAGGCACACAAAATACAATGTCCTTGGATGATTATGATACCCGAATTGTTAATTTTATGAATGTAAAAGAACCTAAATCAAAGAAAAAATAGATATATAAATTCATGAATTGTACTTGAATATTTATCGATGTTTATATGTTCATATGTTTTGATGACTATCCTAGTTATGCATGAATGTCTATATGTTTTCTATATAAGGAAAATCATTTGTCGGGTATGGGGAATTGAGAGCGATGTGATGGGGGGGAGGGGCCATATGAGCTTCCACCTTCACGTGGTTGGCCCTGTTTAGTAGAGAATAACTTATTTTTGAAACAAATATAAGCTCATTAAGGTATGCGACAAATTAATTTTTTCTAGAGTATTGTACATAACTAAATGCATGCTTATTTGCTTATTAATTATTTACTCATATAAAAAAAAATTGTTTATGATTCATGTAGCTATTGGTGATGGAAATGCATATCGTGGAAAACTCTTATCAAGTTGTATGGGCTAATGGATCTGGCTAAAGGACAATGAAAAGGTAAGGGTTTTGACGTGTTTTTAAAAGTAGGCTTTATACTAGTAAAAGTTCAAAATCCTTATGAATATGTAGATATTGATATATATGCCAAGTTCCATGTGGTGTTTTTATTGTCTAATTTATTTGTTATTGTCAATTTATTTGTTATTGTCAATTTATTTGTCAAATTTAATG
>SNQJ01S0093890.1:67569-81991 GCA_010110895.2 Picea sitchensis | reverse complement strand
CTAGAACCTCTTGAGCAAACTCTACTCCTCTTGGCTTCTGCAGTTTCTACTTCCTTTTGAGAACATGCACTTGTCCTATGTTGTTCCAACCTTCAACTGGAATTCTTCAAGGTTCTTTGCCACACTTCTCCTTCAAGAGCTCACACATGTTCTTCCTCATGCATTCAAGAACACAATTGGTTCTTCTATCATAGTTCTCCTAACTGTCATGGCTGTTATCCCATCCTTGTTTGGTCCAACCTGCAAACAAAATTCTTGAAACCAGAGTTAACATAAATAAACATCAATTTAATATCTTCAAGATCTTTTCATGATCTTGCCTCCCCTTTTGATTCATTCCTCTGAATCAATTTATCTCCTTTGTCCTGCCATATTTCACCAAATCTGAACTCCTCTGTACATGCTTCTTAACTCAATCATTTTCCTACAATATCCTATTGCAACCTCATCTCTGATCTTCTCTCGAAGTAGAAGATTGTCTCTGTAGCCTTAAAGAACATTAATGTTCTTTCTCTTGCCCCAAGAGCTCAATCTTGCTCTATCAATTTCTTGTTGATTTTACTGCACCAATATCTTCAATCATTCAGGCGAGCAATTTAATTAGCTCTTATACCACTTTGATAGCCTATCATATGATTCACCCACATTATGGCAACTTACAATGGATTGTTACTCATTAAACCCACAATGGGGTGTCCAAGGATCGAATCTTCTTGATTCCCATTTGTTTCTATACTATCTATGTAATTACAATGCAACCATACGTATAATAGATCTTAAGCTCTCAAGCTCTTAACCTTTTGGCCGTAAAACTAAAGACTCGAACCACGAGCTTATCTAGAAGGCACTGATGGGATATTCGCCCCAAGCCCCCAGTTGTGAACACCTTTCTACCATACAATTGAAGGGTATATCCAAGCGTTAATCCAAATGGCGCTTAACTCATAACTCCTCAAGCCTCCTAATCAACAGTCACGAGTTAATCAATCATCGATATCTACGGTCCGCACGTTCCAACAAGCTACCCCGTTAATAAATTTACCATTGCACGCATAAATCTGGGACTTACACGTCGTCAATTCAACGGATGGTCCTGATGAAATGCGTGACACCCCCATAAAATTAAAGCTCCTGCAACTTCCAACGTGCAGTTGCTCCTCTATCGTTGATCACGACTTTGAATCAACGATCAGATCTCACGCATACGATTCTTGTTATGATCCAAATCAATGGTTGGGACTTAATCTAAGATTGACCCGACGGTCAAGACTTCTCCATGGCTTCCCAATTAGATCAAACAACACTCGCTCCCTTGGCTCCAAATCTGAGGATTTGCTAAAGGACTCGATGCCTCCTTTGAAGTGATCTCATGATTCGACGATTACAATGCTTCCTGATAGGGATCTGACGATTCAAACACTCCTTCGCTAACCTATGGTTCGATGGTTACGATTTCCACAATCCTTGCAACTATGGAAATCTCCCTTGCAGTATTTCTCAAGGCTCTGACCTTAGTTTTCAACAATGAGTAGGGATCATTGATCCTATGGTGATCAATGATCGTCGACTTGTTTCCTTCTCTTCTATTTTGAAGGAAATTCAACCCAAATCCTTGTGAGGGTTCCTCCTAGGTTTTTAAACTTGCAACATTCACTAGAACCTGCAACAAAACTCTAGATACACTATTTCACTATTATACAAAGATTGCATATCCCATTAACACATGGATTTCATAGACCTTCAATCCTGCAACATGGATATAATCAACCTTCTAAGATTTGTATCTCATAATCTCTCAGAACTTACAGATATTGTCAATATCTTATTCTATAGAGACAACCATTCACAATGACAGGATTCCACATACCAAATGAACAAAGACTCCTTTCAGACTAAGCTCAAAACAAAGCTTTATTTTCCTATTAATCAAATGCACACTTACAGTGCATGAATTTACATAAGGTTGTAATGTCTTCTCATATCTAGATTTCACTCAATAGATCTTCATCTCTCTCCTTGGCCTAACTCCTCTAAAAATGGTCAGTTTCCTTCCTCTTTGTCCTGATCATACACTCAATGGTCACACTCTCTTGGCCGAATCCACATTTGTTTGGCCACACCTCTCCAATTGCCTTCAAGGCTTACAATCTTTATACAAAAGATACTGAAACTGGAATTTGTTTCAGATCCATTAATTTCTCAACAAATCCCTTAGGATCCTCCTCTAACAAGCCTTAACACTCTAGGATCCTCAAATCCACAAGAGATCTTTTATCCTAAGATCTATCAATTCTCATGTTCTCACACATTCGAGAGCATTGACAATCCAATCATCACTTTCAAACCTTCTAGAATTCTTATTAAACTTAGGAAATTAAAATAAAACACACTTAGAAGACCAACTTTCTACCAAATGAAAGACCCCCTAGGTCTCTACCAAATGTACAAAGTTTTGGAAGCAGGATGCTCTTGCATCAATTTTTGCACTGTTGGAAAGGTCTCAATGCGTATGTGTAAAATAGCGTCAAGAGGTCTTAACTAGAGTTGAGAAAATTTTTACCCCAAAAAAATGTTGTTTGATGTCTCAAAATGACTCCGAAAGTTTTCAAACTCCAATTTTCTAAACTAGGACATGTCATTAAAATGACCCTGCAAGTCGATTCCTACAATTTTTTCCATTCTGAAAGCATCGAGATAGAGGACAAATAATATAATGATCCAATATGGATCACATTCATACAAAGTGATCAAGGCATCATACATATCTTTACTACTCTTCTCTGTGATGTGAGGGATCAAGTGGTCTTTCACAAAACTTGAGCTTTGGTTGCCTTCTTGTTTTGTTTGACTAGTTGTTTGGGATCGATAAGTGGTGTAACCTTAGCATCCAAAAAACTCCAAAGATCAACATCCTCCAACAACATTCACAAAGTGCACTTTCAAGCTGTAAAGTTGGAAGCACCCTTTAATTAGTCACTCTTTGAGACCAAGACCAGTCATTCTTGCAACTTTTGAAGCACACCTCAAATAAATAGATCAATCACAAAAAGAACATATCAACCACTTATCACAAGTGCAAATCACATTTCTTAGGGATAAACAACACTCAAATCATTGGGGAATCTCGAGCATCTCATCCAGTAACCTATCACAAGTCTTAGTGCCTCTCATAGGATAAATATGCTTCGATTGAAACCCCCCTACAATGCCCTCTCATAAGCAATAACCTTCTCCCATGCAAGAATTCCTAAGGGATTTCATATATGTGATGTCAATACCATGTTAAATTTTGGATCATGGTAAATAGACCTTCACTCCTATACAAACCCTAGATAACTAAAAACTAAGGCCTATCAAAATAACTAATTAAGGAATGCTAGATCTACCAACACACCACACTAGTAATTATTGCAGCAAGCTAATATTGCAACAATCAATCACGTGCCTATCTATTCATTAAATTATTTGAATGATTAATAGTGACACGACATATTCTTTTATAGAATAAAAAAGAGGGGTTTATGATAGGTCTAGATTTCATGCAACAACTTTGACGATATCCTAGTCACCTAGAGAAGTTTGTCCAACCTCGAGAGTAAATTTCCTAGAATAGAACACCCAATAGGGAGAGTGAATGCATGAAAGTGAGTGCCTCTCTCTCCTAGGAACCTACATCGTACTTAAATTTGGAATCACTCCCTAATCCGTGCACTTTAGCCCAAGAAAAATTAACCTAAAATAAGAAAATCAATTTCTAATTCTTGAAATAACACATTGTCTAAGGCTGACACATGCACGTTGGAGACAGACATGCACCTCTACCTGTGTTTGTGTACACCCCCCAAGACACACTAGTTTGTGCAATCATCTCAATGCTTTATTTTTTGTGCACATGAATCAAGGCAAGGAAATCCAGACATGTGTGAATTGCACGGAAGGAAAACACACATTGAGCAACAAGGAAAAGTCTAACACAATCCTGCGTAACACCTTGTTTCCTTTTGAATTAAGTCTCCCATAAGCTTGTATTTGAAGCACCACTGGATTGGATTGAATGCATTGTTACTATACCTCTCTTAGCATGCTCCATTGTTTATTTCAACTTGGTTGCATCCATGTTTATGTTAATGTTGAGTTACCCATAAGATGATTCAAGCTTAATTCGACTTGTTTGGACTTTTATGCATGTTTGTTTCCCTCCATCCCCAGTTTGGGGATTGTCTTTTGGCAACTTTGAACCTTTTGCATTAAGCATTGCCATTGGTTTTTGAATTTGCCTATTTTTTCCATTCGTATGGGATAAAGAAGATTTGGTTGGTATACTGGGGCTTTCGCTAGTTTCCATTCATATACACCACCATTGAACTTGAAATTGGATTTTTTGGTATGTATGGCTACATCCAATTACTAAATGTGATTTTTGGTTTTATTTATTTATATTGCATGTGTGCCCTTTACCCTTGTGCATTGAATCTTGAAATCACAAGGCTCATTTTGTCATTATGGACATTGTTGAATCCTTAAGAAACCTGGGAACTATATTCGATTAATTCCATTATGTTCAAGCAATTTCAACAGGGAATGAAGGTAGCATAGGCACAAGTAGAATATCATATCTATGGTGCTAAAATTGGAGTTAGAGTTGGAAGGGTTCACTAGACTTGGAGGTGCACCAAATCTGGCAGAGGGACCCACCAAGAGGGGCCCAAACTTAAATTTTGATTTCTACCCTTAGGTGACTTAGGAAAAAAAAAAAATTCCCTATAGTCACACAGCTTTTGATCTAGGCCCTCCATTCAGATCTAATCTCGGCCATTGAGTATTGGTGGGCCCAATTCGTATTGCTAAGGGGAGAAGTATGGTTTGGAGTCTCATTATACACTATTCAACTTGGTGAAGAGAGCAGCCACAGGAAGAGAGCAGCTTCAACAAAGGAAGAAGAGGTTGTATGACCTTCATTTCAGCTCAGTCGGTGTATTTTTTGCACCCAACAAGCAAACCAGCCACTTATGGTTCGTGCCATTAGAGTGTACAGTCTGTACGGTGTGCCCAGCAAGAGGGTCGTACAGGCCGTACGACACACCAACAACAAGCAAGAAGAGTTTTGGGTGAGAGAGAAGGCTGGAAATTTGTTGAAGGCAAAGGTTTTTTCTCAGATAAGTTTTTTTTGAGTTGCTAATGTAAAATTTATGAGTTTGCTCTTCCTGAAATAATAAAAATTATCAAGCAGAACTCTGGTTTTCCCAGTTGGATTTTTCCGGGGTCATTTGACCAAAAGTAATTGTGTTTTATGTGTGTGAATGCTAGTGTTTTTATGATTTTATTTTTGCTGCATTTAAAGAGTTAAGAAAATCAACATGTTCAGATTTTTGTATTAGAAAGTCAGTTCTGTTTATTTTTTACTCAATCTGCAACTAGGTTCTGATTTTCAAGAGAAAATTAACATGGTATCAGAGCCTTGCCTCTAATTAAAGACCAACATTCATTGTTTCAGCTTCAGGAACAAGTTCTCAACCAAGAGAGTTCGACCCAGTTGGTGCGTTAGGGTCTCTCGCAAGACAAATCTCAGCCTGCGCACTTGGACAACATAATGGCCTATGTGGGGCTAAGGTTTGAAGGTCGTCTTCATGGGGCCTCTAATTTATGTTCTTGGAGAAAAAGAATATGAGTTGTTTTTTAGGAGCAGAGAGTTTGGGAATTTGTGGATAACCCACTAGCCACTCCGGCAAATCCTCAGCAGTTGGCCCAGCATAGCAAGAAGGATGCCAAAGTCAAGAGGATTATACTTGAGGGAGTCAAGGATCACATCATACCTCACCTTTCAGGCAAAAATACAGCTAAGGAGATGTCATCGGCCATCATTGGACTGTACCAGGGCACAAATGAAGCTAGGAAGCTTGTGCTCAGAAACAAGCTAAGAAATATCAAGATGGCCAAGTTTGAATCAGTGGTTTCCTACCTCACTAGATTTACCCAAGTCAAGGATGAACTTGCAGGGGTGGGGGGAACAGTCCCAGACAAATATATGGTCAACTTTGCATTGTTGGGGTTTCCCGAGACATGGAAAAACTTCATAGATGTAGTCAATGGCAGAGAAAAGATTCCAGATTGGGAGCGACTATGGAGTGACTACGTGTAGGAGGAGATTAGAAAACATACCAGATCTGGGTCTCATGTAAAACATGATATTGATGGGGAAAACTTTTTCCTAGCTAGTAAAGGGGGAAAACCCAAGAGCAAGAAGGGCTCAGGAGGGGCCAAGTCCAGCTCAAGGGGACATGGAAAACCCAAGAAAGACCTCAGCAAAGTAAAGTGTTTCCAGTGCCATCAGCTTGAGCATTATGCCACTAAGTGTCCTGAACGTAAGAAGGGGCCCAAGAAGGGCCAATTTGCAGCCTCAACAAAAATATAGGAGTTATCCTCTCGTTTTGAAGAGGACTTCTCATTTATTGCATGCATGGCCAGCTCCATGACGAGCACCACCTAGTTTATTGATAGTGGGGCCTCTTGCCACATGACAGGGAACAAAAATTATTTTAGTCAGCTAATAGAAAAGGACATGCAATTCAATATTGAGCTAGGAGATAATGGAAAATACCAAGCCCAAGGCATAGGTGTTGTCAAGTTTGAGAGGGAGTCTGGAAAACCTCTCTATCTCAGAGATGTTCTATATTTTCCAAGGCTAAAGAAAAATCTGGTGTCTATTTCAGTGCTTGAAGACTTAGGTTATGAAGTCTTCTTTCGCAAGAGGAGGGTCCTCTTGAAGCCTCTCAACTCCAGGACAACATTGCAGATTGGAGTTAGGGAGAAAACCCTCTACAAGCTCCAATTTGGGGTTGTTGCAGCCTTGAACAACAAGGACAGGCAGGAAGGTCGTGAGCTAGCAAAGTTATGGCATAGGCATATGGGTCACTTACACCATAGGGCGCTGAAGATTTTGGGGGAGATAGCCATGGGATTTCCACCATGCAGTGTGGATTCTCATGAGGTGTGCAAGGGCTACACTCTTGGCAAGTATGCCAAGACTTCATATCCCAGCAGAGATGACAAAGCCAAGGGCATATTGGAGCTAATTCACTCAGATGTTTGTGGACATTTTTCTTCTCCATCCCTTCGTGGTTTCAAGTGTTATGTTATTTTTATTGATGACCATTCTCGTAAGACTTGGATATTTTTTATGAAAAACAAAGATGAAGTGTTGTCCAGGTTTGTAGAGTCCAAGGCCCTAGTTGAAAGCCAAACCAGCAAGAAGATAAAAGCTTGAGGTTAGATAACGAAGGGGAATACATCTACAATGCCTTCAAGGACTTGTGTGCCAAAGAGGGCATCAAGAGAGAGCTCAAAACACCCCATAACCCTCAGCATAATGGGGTAGTTGAGCGCAAGAACCACAACATGGTGGGTGTTGCTAAGGCTGTGCTGCATGACCAAGGCCTACCCATGTTCCTCTAGGTCAAGGCATGCAACACAACAGTGTTTCTACAGAACAAGAGTTTGCACAAGGTGTTATCCAAGGCCACGCCGAAGAAGGATTTCATAGGCAAGAAGCATGAGGTTTCTCACTTCAAGATCTTTGGCAGTTTGGTTTACTGCCATGTACCTTCAAAGAGCAGGAAGAAGTTGGAGCCCACTACAGTGAAGGGCATGTTTGTAGGCTACGGCGAGACAGCCAAGGCATACAGGGTATATGTGTCAGCACTTAGGGGGACAGTGATTAGGCATGATGTCAGGTTTCAGGAGGGAAAGGCTCTCAGGAAGTCCTTGGAGCGTGAGCATTCAACAATAGAGGATGAGGAGCAACAGGTTCCCAAGCAGGAGGCTCAACCAGCCCCCCGGACATTTATTCAGTCAACAGTGAGACAGGAAGAGCAGAATGATGAGTAGAAGATTGAGGAGGAGAGAGAGGATCATGTGGAGCCCACACAACCAGTGACTCCGAGTTATGGGAGAAGACGAGCCAAGTAGGCAGATCAATTGATCAGATAAGCTCAGGAGAGACTTGAGCCTCCCACCTCTACATTCAGACATAGTAGACCTCTGCAAAGGTATATAGGTTGTTTGGCACTTATGACTGAGTTGATAGACTCAAAGCCTTCTTCCTATAAGGAGGCAGCTTCCCAACATCTCTGGCGAGATGCCATGGCAGAGGAATATTCCTCTATCATGCGCAATGTTGTGTGGGAGATAGTGCCCAGACCAGAGGGAAAATCTGTGGTTGGCTCACGTTGGGTTTACAAGATCAAACAGGGGGTTGATGGGAGTGCGGAGAAGTGCAAGGCTAGATTTATGGCCAAGAGATTCTCACAGGTTGAGGGTATCGACTATGATGAGACATTTGCACCTATTGCGCGATATTCTTCCATCGGAGTTATATTGGCTATTTCAGCACAGATGGGGTGGAAAGTCCACCAGATGGACGTTAAGACCGCCTTCCTCAACGGTGTGGTTGATGACAAGATTTATGTGGAGCAGCCTAAGGGGTTTAAGACCTTCAACAGAGACACACATGTATGCAGGCTGAGGAGAGCTCTTTATGGGCTCAAGCAGGCACCAAGGGCTTGGTACGCCCGCATTGACAACTACCTTCTAGGATTGGGCTTTACCAAGAGTGAGGCAGACCCAAACCTATACTATAGAGTGGTTAAGGGGCAACCTCTCATTCTTGTGCTCTATGTGGATGACTTGATATTGACAGGAGCAGATAGCTTGATTCAGGATTGCAAGGAGGACCTTGCACGCGAGTTTAAGATGGAGGATTTACGACTGATGCACTATTTCCTTAGATTGGAGGTTTGCCAAGGTGATGGTGAGACCTTCTTGGGACAAGGCAGATATGCAAAGCAAATTCTCAGGAGATTTCACATGCAGGATTGCAGGGCCATGGCCACTCCTTTAGTCACCAACTAGAAGAAGGTGGATTTTAGCAAAGCCGAGAGGGTCGATGCTACTTTATACAGACTACTCATAGGGTCGTTGATGTATCTCACTAACACACGGCCCGACATATGTTTTGTAGTCAACAAGTTGAGCCAATTCATAGTAGAACCCGCCAGGATACATTGGGTTGCTGCCAAACATGTGTTACGATATCTCTGAGGCACAACAGCTTATGGTTTTTTATGGTACAGATAGGTTGATAGCGTGAGACTTCAGGGCTTCACCGATGTTGATTGGGAAGGGGGTTCTATTGATCGAAAAGTGCTTCAGGGTGTGCTTTCAATGTTGGGTCAGTCGTTGTTTCCTTGTTCAGCAGGAAGCAAAGATCAGTTGCACTGAGTTTAGCTGAGGCCGAGTATATGGCTGCCAATCTAGCTGCCTGTGAGGCTATTTGGTTGAGGAAGCTACTTGTGGGACTTTTTGGTCAAGGATTGGAGCCCACAATCATACACTGTGACAATCAGAGCTGCATTAAGCTCTCTAAAAATCCAATGTTTCATGACCGCTCCAAACACATTGAGATCAGGTACCATCACATTAGAGATTGTGTTCAGAAGGGGAAGATCAAACTCCAGTACTTACCAACAAGGGAGCAGACAACAAATATTTTGACTAAAGTATTGCCAAGGTCAAACTTTGTGTACTTCAGAGATAAACTTGGTGTAGTGCAGAACATCTTCCTCTCTAAGAGGGAGTGTTAAAATTGGAGTTAGAGTTGGAAGGTTCGCTAGACTTGGGTGCACCAAATCTGGGGGCTCAAACTTAAATTCTGATTTCTGCCCTGTAGTCACACAGATTTTGATCTAGGCCCTCCATTCAGATCTAATCTCAACCATTGAGATGACTGGTGGGCCCAATTGGAATTGCCAAGGGGAGAAGTAGGGTTTGGAGTCTCATTATGCACTATTCGACTTGGTGAAAGGAGCAGCGACAGGAAGAGAGCAGCTTCAGCAAAGGAAGAAGAGGCGGTACGGCCTTCATTTCATCTCAGCCAGTGTATTTTCCGCACCCAACAAGCAAACCAGCCACTTCTAGTTCGTGCCAACAGACAGTACAGTCTGTACGGCGCACCAGCAGCAAGCAGGAAGAGTTTTGGGTGAGGGCGAAAGCTGGAAATTTGTTGAAGGCAGAGGTTTTGCCTTAGATAAGTTTTTTCTGAGTTGCTGATGTAAAATTTCTGAGTTTGTTCTTCCTGAAATAATAAAAATTACCAAGCAGAAGACCGGTCATCCCAGTTGGTTTTTTCCAGGGTCATTTGACCAAAAATAACTGTGTTTTCTATGTGTGAATGCTAGTGTTTTTATGAGTTTATTTCCGCTGCATTTCAGCATGTTCAGATTTTTGTATTAGAAAGTCAGTTCTGTTTTTTTATTTACTCAAATCTGCAATTAGGTTCTGATTTTCAAAAGAAAATTAACATATGGAGTATTCTCTCACCTTTACCATAATCATGTTCCATTTTGCACTAATGATAAATTTTTAACGTAATGGTAAGCGTACAAGGATAAATGTTACAATCCACATGGTTACCGATAACTCTTCAGAAAGTGATTCCGGTATGATTTTCAAATCTTATAGAAAAATGCTTTTCTAAACAAATTTCTTACCATCACCAATATAAGCATATAGGGAAGCTGAGTGCTCAAACATAAAGATCAGCAACTTAAATTTTTCTATCGTCACAGTCTAACCTGCTTACAATTTTGTAACTGTTTACATTTTTGCATCAGCAAATGATAAGAGCATTACCCACATGGCACAAATCAGTGGCTATGCTTTAATTTATATAACTATCATGAGTAGCTAAAATGGATGGTTAGGCCAGGGTACAAATTATATCTGTATCTGACCGGATAAATGTATTTATCAGCCTTCCCCAGAACAGAGGAATTTCTCATTAATATGAATGTTCTGAAAAATTATCAGAATAAATAATTTCAAAGACAAACATGAGAAGTTGAAACAGTCCTCACTACCCTCACATGGTTGTTTGAAATGGCACACAAAACAAGTGCGTTCCACCATCAGCACATAAGTAGTTTTGTTTGGACATGCAATCCTTTTTCCAGTCTTTAAATGTGTTCCGAGATGCAGCTGCACTATAAAAATTCTCAATCTGGCTTTTAAATATTTTCCAATCAAATCTGAAAACAAAAGATACTGTTTAACACCAACTTACAAACAATACAGATCCAGCGTTTAGCCCTGGATCAGTCCTGTGATTGTTGTTTTGGCACTTGGTCTGGTTAAATAGCTGGTGTAAGGTTATGGTTGTGAATGCCTAAGAGGAGGTTAATATTTGCATAAAGAGAAGTGCGGTGCTCTGCGGCCTAAGGTGGAGGGGATGTCTGTGTACACGTATTTATGTGTGCACTAAGAAAAGCTTAGGTGCTCTTGTCGGAGATCCCTGTGCATGGGTGTTTTTGTGTAACACTAATATATTAAAATGAAAAAAAAAAACAGACCAGTTTAACGACTTTTTAATTACCTTATTGTCAAACAGTATAAATTAGTTTAGATTCATTTTAATTTTAGATTTGATTATAGACTAACATATATCCATTTTACCCCCGGATGGGGTGCTAGTGCGGTACACTTGGCATACAACGGAGGCAGGCACCGGCCACCTGGGCATGGAGCCATGTGACGGGCTCGTGCCACCGCCCGCCACCCTCCTCCTGCATTAAATAGCTCTTACTACTACGTGAAAGCGCATTATGCAGTTTCCCTCTCCTTATGCACGTCTTTGCATGGCTTGGTTACGGGTGTGTGTCCCTTGTCTCTGCTCGCGTTCCGAAGGGCTCCTCCCTTCGCTGCCATGGCCTGATCCTGTTCGAACTTTCTTGCTCTCTGCAGCCCCTACTCGCCTCCAGGCATTCTACCTCTGCCTGGTGCACCCAGTTTCTTTGGACAGTTACCTCGCCGGCCTTCGGTCTCGCCCCCTGACTCACCCTCCATCTGCTCCTCCCCTCCCCTCCAGCCCGAGCCTATCATNCCGGATGTCGAGCTCCTCCTCACGTCTCCTTCTCACCCCTCCTTTGGTTGAGCCGGCCCCTATACCAGTCTTTGACTCTCTAAGGAAATCAGGAGGCGAGCCTCCTCCTCCTTGTAAGCCTGGGAACTCTGAGCACCAATCCTCTGACTCCTTCAACGGCGCGCAGCTCAGAGAAAGCCTGGCCATCCTTTATGGTTTGGTCTTTGAACTCCGCCAGGGGGTGGAGGACCTTCAATTTCGCCTGCAAGCCACAGACAAAAAGGTCGCAGTCCTTCTTCAGCTTCTCTCCTCCCTTCACGAGGCTTTCCCCTCGGACCCGGTAGGAGCGACTTCAGTGGAGGAACCTTGTGCAGCTACCGATGGAGGAAACGTCAAGGTGCAACGCTCAGCAGAGAATGGGTTGGAGCAGGCCGGGCACGAGACCATGGCCGTGGAGGTGGACTCGGCAAGGCGACCGCTGCAGGATACTACGACAAGTGCCGATAGAACCGCGAGCAATGTGAAAGTCGAAGTGCAATGGGCGGACCAAGTGATGTATGTCGAGGAGGAACCTTGGACCGAGGACTTCCACGCCACCTAGCCAGGTTATCTGCCAGATGTCTAAGCCTATAGTGTTATTTGAGGTCTTGTTAGCTTCTTTTAGTTTTAACTAGTGACCAGTTTGTCTAAGACTATTTTTCTTAGTTTATCACACTACATATGCTTGACTCCTCTGCTGGCTGGACTGGTTTCCCCTCTGTTGGGGCAGTCCAGTAATTACATTATGGCTATTTCTGTATTTTGAAACTCCACTTTGGTTTTGGAAGGCTTTTAATATATAATACTTCTTACTTAAAAAAAAAACATATATCCATTTTAACCTTAAATCTATACAAACTTTAATATTTATTAAATAATATATAAGGGTATAAAAAAATTGAGGTTTATATTTTAGTTTTTTATGCTTCTTGATGCTTAATAAATCTGAGGTTAAAATGGATCTATGCTAATGATATGTTGTGTTTTTTAATACCTCTATGTCCATAATAAATCTGCTAAATAAATATGTGCTAAATCCATTTTAATTCTGATGTAACTTTCAATCTCTTTGAACACTTATTTAACCACACTGAAACTTTACAATCCAATTTTTTAAAACTTTGAACATTATAAATCCAAAATTAAAATAGATTTATAATAATTTTGTTTTATTTTCTATAACCACCATAACCTTACACAACCAAATGAACACAAACACATCTCATCAACCTGGACTAAACTTTGTCGACTGAACCATATTAAACTTAATATATATATAGATATAAACAGTACCCTAGCTTGGTGCTGAGCCTTTTACACAGTTACACTTGACAAATCCTAAATCCCTACCTTTCAATCGAGATTTTATAGGAATGAAAAACCCAGGCTGTGAAGAAAAAACCTTTCTAGTGAAACGGCCCCTACTAGAGCTTTTTACACAGTTATATTTTATACATAGTTACATTGTTGACAAATCCCAAATCCCTACCTTTCAATCAAGGCCTTATTTGAATAAAGTACCCAAACTTTGGGGAGAAAAGCTTGGAACGCCCCCTACTAGTTACATTGTTGACAAATCCCAAATCCCTACCTTTCAATCAAGGCCTTATTTGAATAAAGTACCCAAACTTTGGGAAGAAAAGCTTGGAACGCCCCCCTACTAGGACTCTAGAATGACCAAACAAAATTTAATAGTAATATGTACACACAAATACACACGTTTTGATGGATCTTGGTACCCGGGCTGTAAAATTTTCAAGAATTATCAACAGTTTCCCACCCAATATTCAAATCACTGACCTTATTTTTCATCATTCTGTCTTATGCTCCAGCTCAAGCTCTGCAATCCGCTGGTCCTTCTGTTGAAGGAGCTCCTGCATGTCCCTGTTCTTGGACTGCAAGCCCTCAAATTGCACCCCTATATTATGAATCTCGGACTCCATTGCATCGTCAGTGACCTCGAAGATTCCATGAGCAACTCTCACAATACGCCATAGATTGAGAATGACCAGGAGCCCCGCGGTCTGAGCATCCAGAAAAATCTCAAGGCAGAGAGCCGTGGTGAGCACCAGAAGATCAAGGACATAGCCCGGATGGCAGAAGAAGGAGGCTCCAAAAGCCACGAGAAGCCCGCCCACATTGAGCAACAGGAGGCTCAATATCACAATACCGACCCAGTAAAGAAACTCAATGGATTGGCTCCTCTCGAACTCGGATACGCACTGGCAAGATTCTAGCAAGGCTGTGCAGTGATTGAGATCGCGGGATTTGTTGTGCAGTGTCTTGAGAAGATCCACAGCAGTTGACAATAGATCGATGAGGAGGAGAATCAAGGTACCCACATGGATTGGAGTGGATTCCAGGAATTCGCCAAGGCGTTTTCTCCATTGAGCCCTTCGGCAGCCTTGAACAGGGAGTAGGTGTTGCCACCATCGGACCACTTTTCTTCTCTTCTGCCATTCTTCTTTTATG
>SNQJ01S0093890.1:11970-67559 GCA_010110895.2 Picea sitchensis | reverse complement strand
AAAATGAGCCTTGTGATTTCAAGATTCAATGCACAAGGGTAAAGGGCACACATGCAATATAAATAAATAAAACCAAAAATCACATTTAGTAATTGGATGTAGCCATACATACCAAAAAATCCAATTTCAAGTTCAATGGTGGTGTATATGAATGGAAACTAGCGAAAGCCCCAGTATACCAACCAAATCTTCTTTATCCCATACGAATGGAAAAAATAGGCAAATTCAAAAACCAATGGCAATGCTTAATGCAAAAGGTTCAAAGTTGCCAAAAGACAATCCCCAAACTGGGGATGGAGGGAAACAAACATGCATAAAAGTCCAAACAAGTCGAATTAAGCTTGAATCATCTTATGGGTAACTCAACATTAACATAAACATGGATGCAACCAAGTTGAAATAAACAATGGAGCATGCTAAGAGAGGTATAGTAACAATGCATTCAATCCAATCCAGTGGTGCTTCAAATACAAGCTTATGGGAGACTTAATTCAAAAGGAAACAAGGTGTTACGCAGGATTGTGTTAGACTTTTCCTTGTTGCTCAATGTGTGTTTTCCTTCCGTGCAATTCACACATGTCTGGATTTCCTTGCCTTGATTCATGTGCACAAAAAATAAAGCATTGAGATGATTGCACAAACTAGTGTGTCTTGGGGGGTGTACACAAACACAGGTAGAGGTGCATGTCTGTCTCCAACGTGCATGTGTCAGCCTTAGACAATGTGTTATTTCAAGAATTAGAAATTGATTTTCTTATTTTAGGTTAATTTTTCTTGGGCTAAAGTGCACGGATTAGGGAGTGATTCCAAATTTAAGTACGATGTAGGTTCCTAGGAGAGAGAGGCACTCACTTTCATGCATTCACTCTCCCTATTGGGTGTTCTATTCTAGGAAATTTACTCTCGAGGTTGGACAAACTTCTCTAGGTGACTAGGATATCGTCAAAGTTGTTGCATGAAATCTAGACCTATCATAAACCCCTCTTTTTTATTCTATAAAAGAATATGTCGTGTCACTATTAATCATTCAAATAATTTAATGAATAGATAGGCACGTGATTGATTGTTGCAATATTAGCTTGCTGCAATAATTACTAGTGTGGTGTGTTGGTAGATCTAGCATTCCTTAATTAGTTATTTTGATAGGCCTTAGTTTTTAGTTATCTAGGGTTTGTATAGGAGTGAAGGTCTATTTACCATGATCCAAAATTTAACATGGTATTGACATCACATATATGAAATCCCTTAGGAATTCTTGCATGGGAGAAGGTTATTGCTTATGAGAGGGCATTGTAGGGGGGTTTCAATCGAAGCATATTTATCCTATGAGAGGCACTAAGACTTGTGATAGGTTACTGGATGAGATGCTCGAGATTCCCCAATGATTTGAGTGTTGTTTATCCCTAAGAAATGTGATTTGCACTTGTGATAAGTGGTTGATATGTTCTTTTTGTGATTGATCTATTTATTTGAGGTGTGCTTCAAAAGTTGCAAGAATGACTGGTCTTGGTCTCAAAGAGTGACTAATTAAAGGGTGCTTCCAACTTTACAGCTTGAAAGTGCACTTTGTGAATGTTGTTGGAGGATGTTGATCTTTGGAGTTTTTTGGATGCTAAGGTTACACCACTTATCGATCCCAAACAACTAGTCAAACAAAACAAGAAGGCAACCAAAGCTCAAGTTTTGTGAAAGACCACTTGATCCCTCACATCACAGAGAAGAGTAGTAAAGATATGTATGATGCCTTGATCACTTTGTATGAATGTGATCCATATTGGATCATTATATTATTTGTCCTCTATCTCGATGCTTTCAGAATGGAAAAAATTGTAGGAATCGACTTGCAGGGTCATTTTAATGACATGTCCTAGTTTAGAAAATTGGAGTTTGAAAACTTTCGGAGTCATTTTGAGACATCAAACAACATTTTTTTGGGGTAAAAATTTTCTCAACTCTAGTTAAGACCTCTTGACGCTATTTTACACATACGCATTGAGACCTTTCCAACAGTGCAAAAATTGATGCAAGAGCATCCTGCTTCCAAAACTTTGTACATTTGGTAGAGACCTAGGGGGTCTTTCATTTGGTAGAAAGTTGGTCTTCTAAGTGTGTTTTATTTTAATTTCCTAAGTTTAATAAGAATTCTAGAAGGTTTGAAAGTGATGATTGGATTGTCAATGCTCTCGAATGTGTGAGAACATGAGAATTGATAGATCTTAGGATAAAAGATCTCTTGTGGATTTGAGGATCCTAGAGTGTTAAGGCTTGTTAGAGGAGGATCCTAAGGGATTTGTTGAGAAATTAATGGATCTGAAACAAATTCCAGTTTCAGTATCTTTTGTATAAAGATTGTAAGCCTTGAAGGCAATTGGAGAGGTGTGGCCAAACAAATGTGGATTCGGCCAAGAGAGTGTGACCATTGAGTGTATGATCAGGACAAAGAGGAAGGAAACTGACCATTTTTAGAGGAGTTAGGCCAAGGAGAGAGATGAAGATCTATTGAGTGAAATCTAGATATGAGAAGACATTACAACCTTATGTAAATTCATGCACTGTAAGTGTGCATTTGATTAATAGGAAAATAAAGCTTTGTTTTGAGCTTAGTCTGAAAGGAGTCTTTGTTCATTTGGTATGTGGAATCCTGTCATTGTGAATGGTTGTCTCTATAGAATAAGATATTGACAATATCTGTAAGTTCTGAGAGATTATGAGATACAAATCTTAGAAGGTTGATTATATCCATGTTGCAGGATTGAAGGTCTATGAAATCCATGTGTTAATGGGATATGCAATCTTTGTATAATAGTGAAATAGTGTATCTAGAGTTTTGTTGCAGGTTCTAGTGAATGTTGCAAGTTTAAAAACCTAGGAGGAACCCTCACAAGGATTTGGGTTGAATTTCCTTCAAAATAGAAGAGAAGGAAACAAGTCGACGATCATTGATCACCATAGGATCAATGATCCCTACTCATTGTTGAAAACTAAGGTCAGAGCCTTGAGAAATACTGCAAGGGAGATTTCCATAGTTGCAAGGATTGTGGAAATCGTAACCATCGAACCATAGGTTAGCGAAGGAGTGTTTGAATCGTCAGATCCCTATCAGGAAGCATTGTAATCGTCGAATCATGAGATCACTTCAAAGGAGGCATCGAGTCCTTTAGCAAATCCTCAGATTTGGAGCCAAGGGAGCGAGTGTTGTTTGATCTAATTGGGAAGCCATGGAGAAGTCTTGACCGTCGGGTCAATCTTAGATTAAGTCCCAACCATTGATTTGGATCATAACAAGAATCGTATGCGTGAGATCTGATCGTTGATTCAAAGTCGTGATCAACGATAGAGGAGCAACTGCACGTTGGAAGTTGCAGGAGCTTTAATTTTATGGGGGTGTCACGCATTTCATCAGGACCATCCGTTGAATTGACGACGTGTAAGTCCCAGATTTATGCGTGCAATGGTAAATTTATTAACGGGGTAGCTTGTTGGAACGTGCGGACCGTAGATATCGATGATTGATTAACTCGTGACTGTTGATTAGGAGGCTTGAGGAGTTATGAGTTAAGCGCCATTTGGATTAACGCTTGGATATACCCTTCAATTGTATGGTAGAAAGGTGTTCACAACTGGGGGCTTGGGGCGAATATCCCATCAGTGCCTTCTAGATAAGCTCGTGGTTCGAGTCTTTAGTTTTACGGCCAAAAGGTTAAGAGCTTGAGAGCTTAAGATCTATTATACGTATGGTTGCATTGTAATTACATAGATAGTATAGAAACAAATGGGAATCAAGAAGATTCGATCCTTGGACACCCCATTGTGGGTTTAATGAGTAACAATCCATTGTAAGTTGCCATAATGTGGGTGAATCATATGATAGGCTATCAAAGTGGTATAAGAGCTAATTAAATTGCTCGCCTGAATGATTGAAGATATTGGTGCAGTAAAATCAACAAGAAATTGATAGAGCAAGATTGAGCTCTTGGGGCAAGAGAAAGAACATTAATGTTCTTTAAGGCTACAGAGACAATCTTCTACTTCGAGAGAAGATCAGAGATGAGGTTGCAATAGGATATTGTAGGAAAATGATTGAGTTAAGAAGCATGTACAGAGGAGTTCAGATTTGGTGAAATATGGCAGGACAAAGGAGATAAATTGATTCAGAGGAATGAATCAAAAGGGGAGGCAAGATCATGAAAAGATCTTGAAGATATTAAATTGATGTTTATTTATGTTAACTCTGGTTTCAAGAATTTTGTTTGCAGGTTGGACCAAACAAGGATGGGATAACAGCCATGACAGTTAGGAGAACTATGATAGAAGAACCAATTGTGTTCTTGAATGCATGAGGAAGAACATGTGTGAGCTCTTGAAGGAGAAGTGTGGCAAAGAACCTTGAAGAATTCCAGTTGAAGGTTGGAACAACATAGGACAAGTGCATGTTCTCAAAAGGAAGTAGAAACTGCAGAAGCCAAGAGGAGTAGAGTTTGCTCAAGAGGTTCTAGCGTGAAGAACCATAGGTACCAAAAGGTCGAGCTCAAAGGGAGGATATCTTGATGATGTATAATGCAACACGTATGAAGACTTGTTGAAAGAGAGGCTTGAGTATAGTCTACACATGGACACGATAAAGTTCACAAAGGATATGGAGACAATGGCTACTGATGGTCATTGCAAAGGTTCAGAGAGAAGCCACGTCAGAGGAGAGAAAGATGCCAAAGCATATGGCATAAGGAAGAAGATGAGTCAAGAGGAAATTGACAGAGATTTGGTTGAGCTAAGGGAGCAACTCAGTCACATAAGACAACTACTACATAGGAAAGTGAAATAGAACCAGAGACAAGGACAAAGCATGAAAAAGAGGGTCAAGTGGCCATTAATGTAGTTATATGAAGAGAAGCTAAGGGAAATATTGGAGAAGCTGCACCAGAGAATGAATGCTTGGATGCAGAAGGAGAAACTCATAGGAGTTGAGTTCAAACAAAGGCCATTGACTGAGGAGGAAGTTCACTATTGTGAACTAGAGCAAGGAGACGTCCTTGGAGAAGATGATTTTGAGAGGAGACCTATTGAGAGTCTCACAGACTCTTTGGGGATTGAAGATGAGAGACTTGTAGGAAGTCTCTTGAACTCTTTTGAGAGTTTAGATCAACTTAAGGAGGTGCTGATAGAGGAATCAAAGGAGGCTGCAGAGCCTTATATTTTTAAATTTGATATTTTGTGTGGGGTTGCAGGATTAGCAGGTGATAGATCACTTGAAGTTGTCATGGAGAAAAAGGAAGAAACATAAATGTATTTTTACATCCCTGAGAGAGGACAAAGTGAGAATTTTGTTCTGAAAATGGAGGATGAGACAACATTGTCTCATAAGGACAGCCAATAGGAAGTCCATACACAATTTGTCAAAGAAAATGCTGACAAAAAGTTAGGGAGACTTGTTGTTGCAGAAATCAAGGAGAAATTGGCTTGTGGAGATTGCTATAACGGGAAAACCCCCCTATGGACTACATTAGGGTTCAATGTGCAGGCAGAGCTAACTGTCTAACGTCTCCTACTTTTAACAACTACCTCGACAATACCCCACATTCATGCATAAAATACAAAGTATAAGGATCTAGTAACTCTACCTTAAACTCCGCGTCCGGTGTCGATCCTTTTGCGTTCGGTTGTTCCTTGACTACAAATCTCCTCCCAAGGCCAACCTGTATTCATAAATAGACAAACAAAAAACTACGAACATGCATCTTATATATGAATTAGTGGGTTAGATGTCATAATAAAATGTAAATCAAACATAAATATTGAACACATCATATGACGGGACAGAAAAAGTACTTCTTTATATTAATCTCACAAAGTCACTTACAAATGAGATCGATGACTGCTCCTCGAACTTGGTCCGGGCTCCTCTTCACCAAGCTCCAACTGCTTCCACATATTTTTCTCCTCTCACAATTCTCTCTAGGGAAATGTCATAAGCTTATGAATGAGGAAAAAAGGGCAAGAATAGGGAATTCTGGCTCAAAACTCACAATGTGGCTACAAATTTTTGGGGCAAGGGGGAAAAGTGAAATGGGCAGAGTTTCACTGTTCTTATGCTTAGCTTTGGAATGAGACCCCAACACCTCCTTTTATATGACAAAAATGATGGTTATTCTGCTGGGTGACGGACTATAGGCGGTGGGACAGTTGGAAAACTCCCCAATAGCCCGTAATCTCAACGAATTCCTTGCAACTTTTTAATTTTTACAACTTTTGTGAGTATACGCGGGTTGTAATGGCGCAGCTAGCATACGTACGCGAGCTGTAATGGTGCAACAAGCATGTGTATGCGGGCAGTAATGGTGCAGGGCACACACATCTTCAAAAATATGTTTTTTAAGAAGAGTTGCTCAGTGATGGCTTGGCAAAAATAACATGTAAGATGGCCTAATGCCAACTATGCATATATGGTGCAATTTAGGGTTATAACAGATGCCCCCTAATGTGTGAGGTCAGAAGAGCATCTGATGGTCGAAATACATTACAAATCTTCACCAACGTACGAAGCGAGTGAGCCTGAGACCAGAGTTCGGGAGGTGCCATTTGCAAAAATAATAATTGTCTCACCGAGGTGGACATACCCATGCTCGAGATGAAATAAATCATGGTTGCCAATCAAATACACTGCAGATCCATGCCATATAACTATATAAAGTGTAGCCGCGCGCAATACACAACAGATCTACAACTCAAAATCAAAGATATACATGTATAGTATCCATATTCAAGAAGCCAATGATGCCTGATGGCTGGAGATGAGGCCTTCAGAGCTCGAGCAACAACTTCAAGATCTTCAAAACTCGGGTAGGAGTGTAATGTGAGTGTACGACTTCACTACCCAGAGGTCTTTGACAGCTCGTCGGGGAACATACAAGAGGATCTCGGTGATCAGGCAAAGAACTTCAGTGATTTCGAACAAAGACTTGATTGGACTTTCGGGATGGTCGGACATGAGGGCAAGAGACAAACTGCAGAGAGGCCGACTCAAGTTGGGTAAAACTTCCCTTGGACAATAGCACGATAGATGATTAGACTCACGCAACATGACATTGACATAAGTTTACGATGTAGGAGGCAACGCAAACTCTCCATGTGTTTGGAAGAATAACCAAGCGGAGGAGGACACAACTCTATGTAGCGAGAACAACTTCCTAAGGTCATATTAAATCTCAGAGCTTGACGAACAAATGGAAGGATGTGCTTTGTCCAAGGGTGACTCATTGTGTTGCCATAAAAAGAAAATACGTTTCCCGTCCTCTTTTTGGGGTATATTTGATTTTTTTTGTCTTTTTCAATAATTTTGGAAAGCTTGAAAAAGAATAAAAGAATGTTACGTTACAAAAGAGGAACGAGTGTCGCAAGCATACTAGTTCCAAGTGCAAGGAACAAACTAATGCTTAGAGCAAGGAGACATGTGCAGGGAAAGGACACTCGGGAAAATTCCTCCATGGGTCAACGTGTTAAGACGCAAAGACAAAGTGCTACAAGGCTTGCGTATAAGGCATGCTTCAAAGGTTCAGTTGAGAGCAACATGGAGCCGACATTAGGCCAAAGACGCAGAGATGCAAATGTGATTAATAGGACACAATGATAACGTCCTTCAATGTAATTTTAAACGAGCCCAGAGAAGGTAAGCTCAGTGGTTTTTCATTTTTAGAGTTTGAAAAAACGCAAAAGAAGACTCCATTGGGGTACCTTTTTCGAAGGTAGTCTAGTTGGTTCGAAAAAAGGGGTAAACTAGCACCAAAAATACGTCTATTCAAAACCATTTTAACGAGTGTGACAAAGACAAGATCACTCAACAATCTTTTCAATTTTAAGGAGTCTGAAAAGAGCTTAACTATGGTCTCGCTGCCTTTTTCTAGATTTAGTCTCCTTAGCCCGAAAAAGTGAAATTTGCTCAGGAGAACTCTCATGGCGAGACAAATCTTTCGAGGTGTACCTTTTTCCTCCTTAATCTACACATCGGAAAAAGGGGTAAACTCATGCCAGTAGATGTTTTTCTGAACCAATTAACGAGTGTGAAAGAACAAGGTCACTCGACGATCTTTTCAATTTTAAGGAGTCTAATAAGAGCTTAACTATGGACTCCGTAAAGGACGTTCTTCTGGACCAGTTTAATGAGTGTGAAGGAACAAGGTCACTCGACTATCTTTTCAATTTTAGGGAGTCTGAAAAAAACTTAACTATGGACTCCGTGGGGGTTCCTTTTTCGTAAATTTAGTCCCTCAGGCCCGGAAAATGGTTAAACTTATACCTGAGAATACTCTTCTAGCGAACCGAAGTTCCTAGAACGTACCTTTCTTCGTAAAATTGACCATCAGACCGAAAAAGGGGTAAACTACCGCCTGACAGACGTGCCTTCAAGTTTTAGTTTGGCGAGCGTGAAGGACAACAAGATAGCTCAACAATCTTTTCATGTTTATAGAGTCTGAAAAGGGATTAAAAGAAGATTCATTTTTTGGGAGTTTCGAGGGTGAGGTCAAGAGTGATGACATATCAGACGTATGAGGCTCAAACTTGTAATCAAGACAAGACTAATAAGGACTTCCGAGCCTAAAGTCATTAATGACGACATGGACACCAAAATGCGGCCAGGGTTTACCTAGGGCATCCATGTAGAGGTAGGCTCTATCACTAAATTACAACACTTCTAAAACAACAATGATGGTTCTGTGTCGCAATTCGGTGGGATCGATCTTATAGAAAAGCGGAAAAGACAACGAGATGCAAAAAGTGGAGGTGGAATCCTAACTCAAATGCAAAAAGTTGGAAAAACGACTTTTACCAAAGAATATTTAAAAAGTGACCCATCTCCCAAAAAGTTTTCCAACCCAAAAGTGAAATGTATCGTAACATCCAATGAGAAACTCAAGAACCACGTTAAACGATTTTCAAGCCAGAAAAAACGACAAAAGGGTCCAAAAAATGACAAAAAGGGCCAAAAAAGTCTATAAATAGAAGTTGGCAGCGCATTATCACCATTGCAATTTGAGAATTGACCAAAAAGCCAAAAACACCCCTTTGCTAAAATAGTTGATTCCGGGAGCTTCAGAGGACAAAACGAACTTCCGCTCGGACCAAGTAAGTACAAATCAAACCCCCTTGCATTCCAATACTTCTATTTTGCTTTTATTTTGGTTGTGGGGGGGCACACACTCCTAAAAAGGAGCGACCCTACGTGTAAGGACAACCCGCGTATGCCTGCGGGAAGAAAACAATTTATCCGCGTGCATACGTGACTGTTCCCAATACAGCCCGCGTACACCCTTAAGAACTTGGAAAATATTGAAAATACAGGAGTTAACTCCCCTTTGAATTTGTCATTTTGCAGGATGTATGTCCATTGGAAAGAGAGAGAGCATGAAGACATTGATATGTTGGTCGATGAGGACCCTGCAGTTATAGCCGCCTTGAGGCAATGCAGTTTGTGGAAGTTCTACTGGTGTCCATTTATGAGGGCACAACCTAGGCTGCTGAATGCCTTGGTGGATTATTGGCACCCCGACGCTAAGGCGTTTATGCTTGAGGGGTAGTCGTTGACTCCAACGACTGAAGACATTTACTTCCTGACTGGCCTCTCAAGGAGAGGTGAACCAGTCAACCTGCGGGCTTTTCCCTCTGGGCCTCATAACATTGTCGAGTTGATCGAATTACATTGTGAGGCCGACATTGAGAAAGTAGGTTCTCAGGTGCCAATAAACAAGATCACCAACCTATCATTGAAAGTGAGAGTTCTACTTATTGGGCAAATCACTAGATTCACGGCTTTACATTGGGCCTCCCAAGCGCATATGCATTGTGCAGTGCAGTGCTTGAATGCATAGATATTCCACTGGAGCATGACCATGCTATACTGCATGAAGAGACAACTCACCGAGTGTTGTGGGCGGAACAACAAGAACTTTGGATTTGGGACCATTCTGTGCTCATTCTTCTTTTTCGAGCGTACCCAGTCTCAATCCAAGAGAGACAGTGCGAGGGCATGAGGCCTCACTTCGATTAGTGTGTAGATGGGCAACATTGTTGCCGTGACAGGGGGGAGGAAGGACCATAGAAGCCTTCGACGATACCTTTTTTGACTGGTGGGCACGACAGATTCCGATGATAGAGAACTACCCCTACGTCGGGATCAACTTTTCTAGGGACCCGGACATGCCCATACCTCTCGGAGTAGAGCGAGGAGAGATAGGTACGTTTGTTTTCAACTTTTATTTTTATTTTTTTATATATATCATTTTTATGGGAATCGGAGTATCTGACAACTATGTATCCGTTTATGTACAGATGTGGGACCAGTGCATCCAACAGACTTCTCGAGGACCAGACGACGTCCTCGACCAGAGGTAGTACCAGTCGCAATCATCAGACCAATAGAAGCAACAACAGTAGCAGGGGGACCTCCAGTCGGAGAGGCTGAGAGAGTTTTGAGACGAGTGGAGTGGAACCTCACTGCGTTCACTCGTGCAATCCCTATGGCAGAGATCGAGGATCTCCCACCATTGATGCAACCTCACGTAGTTGGGGTGCCCCAGACCTGGGCCCAACTCTTCCGGTGTTTGGAAAACATCGTGGTTCACTATGGCAGGGCCAACATGCCTCACCCTTAGCTTAGGATGGACCACTTACGTGTCGAGAGCACTTTTTGTATATTTTTGAGGGCATAAGCCCCGCGATGTACACTAGACATATTTTTTAGGCGCTTGCGCCCACCTATGTACTCTGAAACTTTTGATATATATGCATATTTACATCTTTTATGTCTTATGGGTTACATTTATTTACAAATGTATTTACATGTGTATGTGTGTGCTTTTTCTTACTTGTGTGCAATATGCCAATCTAATACATGATTAGCTATAGTATATGTGATTTGATTCAATCTCCTAGGAACATGGATATATGTAATGTAATCAAAGTTTTGTTCTAAGAGACATACCCTAAGGAATCGTCGATGTAGAGTAGGATCATAAATGCGATAAACCCCATTTAATTGGGACACAACCAACTGTGCATCTAAGTAGACCCGGAGATGAGAGATACTATGCAACAAAACGTCACAAAGCAACTCTATTACTGCGCTGTATTCAACAACATTGTTTGTGGCGTCACCTAAATAGATACTTTCAGAAGATAGCAACTGGCCCTGAGGTGTGAAGATCACCCAAGCTGTGGAAGAAAGCCTTCGAGTGTGTCGGATAGCGCTGTCCGCGAACCCAATGAACACCTCTGATTCACTTGACATCTGCCACAATGAAAAATATGACATCAAAAACTACACATCCATAAAACAAAAAAAACAAAAACTAAACTTTATAAGAACTATACATGTGTACAAGAAGTCACCCAAGGCGACCCACCTACGAGTAATACTTCTCGAGGTAGAGCCCATTACTAGGCTCTGCCGAAGCTTTCCTTTTGAAGTCAACCAAACGATAAGCACCCTTCTTTAATACTTCCTTCACGATGAAAGGTCCGAACCACATGGGTTTGAACTTGCCTGCCCTTAGGGGATCCTTATCTTGGTCATAGACCAGGACAAGGTCGCCTTCGAGAAAATCCGAGGACGAACAGATCGATCATATTGACACTTGACTTTTTGCTTGTGAGCCTCGTTAGCCAAGGTCACATCACGACGTTGCTCATCGAGCTGCTCGAAATATAATAAGCGTTCCTCAAGCGGTGAAGTGTCTGGCAATAATTGTATTGACAACTTTAGAGATGGGATCTGACACTCTATTGGCAAGACTGCTTCCAGCCTGTAAACGCGCTGAAAAGGTGAGAAACCGATTGCAGTCTTTAGAGACGTTCAATAGGCCCACATTGCTGAGTACAACATGAAATTCCAATTTGACTTGGTCGAATTGATCGTTCGCTGCAGAATAGTCTTGAGGGACTTATTCATAGATTCCACCTGACCATTCACTTGTGGGTAGTAGGGTGATGAATGCTCTTGCCTCAACCCAAGCTTTGATTTTAACTCGGACACCATTTTGTTCTGAAAGTGACTTCCATGGTCAATGTCAATGTCCCTTGGGATACCGAACCTTGCTATTATCTGATTGAACAAAAAGAGAGTTGTTGTCTTGCCATCATCTTTGAACGTTGGCATAACTTTGACTCACTTGGTGAAGTAGTCCACTGCTACGATGATATAACGGTGCCCCATGGTTGAGGGGGGGTAGCATGTAGTCTAATCAATCCCCCACTTAATGAAGGGGCCAACTGTAATGACGGGAAACATAGGAGCGAGGTGTGCCCTCATCTTTTGAGAGAAGATCTGACACGGGTGACACTTATTGACCGATTCAACACAGTCCTTGATTAACGTCGGCCAAAAGTAACCGGCTCGTAGAATATTTTGGGTTGTTGCCAACCTGGACAAATGACCACCACATGCTCCGGTGTGGCAGTCGTTAAGAACGAGCTCTGCTTCTTCATGATTGAGACACTGGCGAAGGATGCAATCTACACCTCGACGATACAAAGTGTCCTCGAGTATGAGATAGTTTTTTGCCTAATGGAGTATACGTCGACGCTCATCACGAGAAGCAGAGATAGGGCACTTCAAAGTCTGGAGATAGACTAATATATCTCCATACCAGGGGACCGAAGATGAAATCAGAAAAAGATCTCCTTTAATCGGTGATTCTTCGGGCGTAACATCACCTGACTCGATCGAAAGTTCCGAGATAAGTTTTGCGAAGACCAATGACTTCTGAGATTTCGCAGAAACGAAATCCAAGTCAAATTCTTGGAGGATAGCAATCCATCTATTGATCTTTTCGCCGATTACACGTCGTGTCAACACGTATTTGAATGGATTCACAACGATAATGACGGTGGTCTTGTGAAACATGATATAATGACGGAACCGTTGGACATCATGTACGGCTGCCAACACAAGCTTCTCAATGTGGGAGTAGTTGAGTTCTGGTCCAACCAAGCCTCGACTTAGGTAATAAATCACATGTTCTTCAAGTAAATCGTCCTCTTGAACCAATACCATACTGATGGTCCACTCTGTCGCGGCCAAATACAATAAGAAATCTTTATTATAATTGGGTGGCTGAAGTAGAGGGGCAGACGTAAGGGCGTGTTTCAACGCTTCGAATGAGCGTTGAGCGGCTTCGTCCCAATCGAAAGGGACACCCTTCTTCAGTAAACGCATAAACCCTTTAGTGATCTCGGCATAATTTGCGATAAAACACCGAAGAAAATTGGCTTTTCCCTGTAAACTTTGAAGCTGAGGGACTGTGCACGGGGGAGACAATTGAACTATCACCTTAAATTTTAGAGGATCGACCATGATCCATGTTGTCGAAACTATAAAACCTAAAAGACGACCTGACGTCACACAAAAACTGCATTTGTTAGGATTCAAACGAATCCGATAGTAGGGACATCGCTCAAAGATAAGTTGGAGGTGCGTGGGTTGATCAACTATCTTACGAGATCGTGATGCTAAATCATCGAGATAGGCCTCGACTATGTGTTTGAGATCGTGGAAAGCAAAAGACATGGCCCGCTGAAAAGTGGTTCCAACGTTCTTCAGGCCAAAAGACATCTTCCGATAAGCAAATGTACCCCATGGACATATAAAAGTTGTTTTATGTTGGTCTTCATGTTTAATCTGAATCTGATTGTATCCCGAAAAACCATCCATGAAAGAAAAGATCTCACAACCTGCACATTCATCGACGATCTGGTCAATGAATGGGGTGGGGAAATTATCCTTTGAACATGCCTTATTCAAATCACGGAAGTCCGTACATACGCGAATTGTTCCTTGCTTTTTGTTGACCAGAACGAGATTTAACACCCATTGAGTCAATTGGACGGGGTAGATGAAACCAACTTTGAGTATTTTCTCTACTTCAGCCTTAATAGCTGCCGCTTTCAGAGGATTAACCGAACGAAGCTTCTGCCATACCAACTTCGCGTCATGGTAAGTCGTTATTTCATATTCGTCGATTCTTGGATCAATGCTTGGCATTTCCTTGTAAGACCAGGCAAAAACGTCCCGAAATTCTTTAAATAAATCAGTATAGATTCAAATCTCCTTGGGGGAGCAGTCCACTCCGACGAAGACATTCTCCACGATGCCAGGGGTTTTGGAGATATCGATAGGTATCATTTTAGCAATGGTTGCCATATTACCTTCGGCATAAACTGTGTGCGTAGCCAAAGGATTGATATGACAAGACCTATCTCCAATCATAGTCAATACGAATTCACCTGCCTCTATTTTTCCTAACTCCGGGGGAAAATAAGATCTATGGTGGAGATCATCCCAGGGTTGTCTAAACTAGTCAATGCCTCTATAATCGCGTCGTCAGAGGGCAACACCAAGTCTAAGGAATCAGTAGTGGCGAGCGAACCTTGAGCCTAGGTAGGCTCGAAAACTAGATCTAACTCCTGTGTGAGAGTCAGATCGGGGTCGACAGAAGCTTGCTGGACTATAGAGTACGCAACCTCTGCCGCGGACAAAGGCATGGCCATGTCATGATGCCATGTCCCTTCCATCGTGGCCGATGGGGAAGGAAGAGTCTACATATCATTAAAGTAAGTCGTATGTAACAACGACACTTGAAATATTTCAGCCTTAGGCTGGTTGGTGACAACCGATATGAACTTGACATCCCCAGACGGAGGTGGGTAATCGAAAGTACCCATTAAAGGCGGGCACAAACCAACCCCTATATTGAAGATGCCAGGCTGTGGATTATCAATCATTGGGACCGTGGATGCCCCCGATGAAGGGTCAATATGGGAGAAAGACAACTAATCAATTGACACGATCCGACCCTTGTATGGAAACAACAAGACCCAGAAAACTGTGGCGACCACTGCATGCATAGCATAGGTCCAACTCCTTCCTAAAAATAAATTGTAGTCGAGAGGCGCATCGACCACTTCAACTTCGATGCACATGGTCTTTCCTCCTAGCTGGACGACGAAAGAAGGAATGATACCATGTGGTCTGAACGCACGACCATTGAAAGCGGTAAGAAGAGTAGGTGATGGAGACAAAACGGGTTGGCCAATGGCCTTCCAACATGCCAAAGACATCACACATGTCAAGGCACCGTCATCAACCACCGTGCAGAAAATGTTCAGGGTAAAATATTTCGTGGTGTAAGCCACTACTATCTGAAACGTGACGTGGTATAGGAGACGAGGTTTCAAGTCGGTCGTATCAAGCATGATCGTTCCCGGATTACAAGTCTCAACAGATCCTAAGGCAGCTAATAGAGCCTTTCTCTGCGAAGGGTAGCTCTGGAGGACCTCCAAAGCAAACATTGGGCAAGGGGTTTGTGACAAATATTCCACCACAGTGTAGTTCTGGGCGGCCCTCACATTTGGATTGTGGGAAGCTTTCTTGAACGCCCCTTTCGGGATGCGTGTCATTGTTTCACCCAACGTCTTCTCGATCTGGGGAGGAATAGATGGGTTTTCGGCTTCTTTACCCTTCTTAGAAGTGTTTGACATTCCGTAATCGTGTGTCCTAGTTGCTATATGGGCATCACCTTTCAACATATAAACATTCGAGGTCGAGGGATTACTAGACAACGAAGGGGGTCCCTGATTGCCCCCATCCGTGTTTGCAGAGGCTTGAGTTAAATTTTGCCCATGTGGAAATGGGTTCGTTAACACAACAGGCTGTTGCTGTGCCAATAACTTTTGGGCCTCCGCAAGCCAAGGGCACAGGTGAGTCAGATGGTCTTTCGTGCAAAGGTTACATAGATACTTTGACTTTCTTTTCTTTGTTCTGCCCCCGCCAACATTATTGGTGGGTTTCTTATCCCCCTTACCCTTCTTTCGTTGTTTTTTCTTTCCGTTAGCCTGCTGGTTGGCCTTCGGGTTTGTCGATTGCACACTGTGTACATCCGACGTTTGAGTAGGGGGAGAAGCCGAACCAGTGGTTTGGTTGGCCGATGTTTGCTGTATCAACAACTGTTGCAATTGATTCGACAACTGATCAACGAGCTTCGCTAAGGCTGAACCAATGATACCATCAACGTGTGGTCTAGACTTCTATCTGGTCTTGTCAAGAATGGACCGCGATGCATCTGCAAAAACTTCGTAAAGTAAACCAGACTGAGAGTATATCAATTTTAGCTGTTGAGATCTCATTATCGTTTCTTCCTCGGAAAACACTCCCGACGTTGCTACGTCTTTGGATCACTGGGGTACCAAAGACTTAAGGAACCACTCCAGCAGGAACGCTGGTGGAACTGGTACTTTTATCAAACTCTTCCGACATTGCCATTCTCAGATGTGATCTTAGATATGGTCAGACTTTGTTTGCTCAAAGTTGGCCAACAACTCGGTGCCGACATCGTATCTCATAGGTAATTGAAAATGGTTTAGGAAAACCATTGCTAATTCGCCAAAAGTAGAGTATCTTGAGCGATCAAGCTCGATGTACCATTTCGCGACACTCCCGATAGGAGTGCGTTAAAACAGACGCAACTGGACGAAGTCGTCTCTCAACGAGTTGGACGAGCACCATAGGTGAAAGGTGGTCACATGATCGCCCGAATATTCATTAGGCTTACCTTCAAACTTTGGAATGTCCGAGGGAAACTTGGTCGGCATAGGAGGCCAATGCAGATCGTTATAGATTGGGTCATTTAACAATCTTGACAAGTCTGGAAAATGCAACGTTGCCAGAAAAGATAGCTTGGGCTATTGAGTATGTACAGAAGGAAAGGAGCCTAGAATTTGGCTGGCACCAGGTTGCCAGGAAAAGTTAGGCTACTGACCAGGGTTTTGGTAAAAACCATGGTCGTGGCTAGCGTACGGATACTGCGCTTGTTGATACGTCATTGACTGACTCCCATAATTGGATGTTGAGGGCTGAGAAGGGATTGCTCTCGACGTTGTGTTCCAAAGGTTCTGGAAAGGGTTTCCCCCTGCCGATCCGACAAACATAGGTATTGAGCCTTGCCCGGGGTTCCATTGGCCATCGAAGGGGTTGCCCCCGGTCGACATCCCTGACGAGGGGATCGATCCCTGCCACAGATTCCAGGTTCCTTGAGAGGTGTTTGCCCCCTGTGCAGGAATAATACCTTGCACAGGATTTTGTGATCCAAAACCAGGGTTTCCCCCGGCCGAGACGACCATTGATGAAAGTGCATTGTTACCAAACGCACCGAACAAAGAGAACGACAAAGAACCCACCGACGTGGTGTTGGAAGAAAGTCCTTGACTACCTGCTCCGAACAAGTTGTAGTTCATGTTCAGCTAGGCAGGCTGTTGGGGAGCACCGCCTAGCGAGGGGGACGACGGAGGTATATGACCCCCACCATAAGGGAAAGTGTTATAGGGGGTTCAGGTGCCCCCCATGGACCCTTGCAGAGGAGCATTAGAGCTCCCTACCCCCAGACCCAGGGTCTGTAGGGTGGAGTAGGACATGATAGAGTTCGTATCAAAGCCATGCATCCCATATGAGAACGAAGGGTCTGTTGCACTCTGGGTGGACGAAGCGGTGATCGCCGCCATAGACAGAATCAGACCATTGCTCGAAGTAGAGGCGATCGAGACCATGGTGGTTCAAACCGACGAAGGTGGGTTAGGAGGCCGAACGCCCCTCGTAGTGGCAACCGTAGAGGGAGTGTGATGACTCCTTGACGAAGTAGCAGCGTTTGCTTCCATCGTTGCTTGTAAAACTAACTGGCGCTCGTGATGAGTTATCCTTGGGGGGACAACTTGTATCAAAACTGGCGCCGACAAGTCAGTGATCGAAGGTTTATAATGTTTGAGAGCTTCCGCTCCAAGGTAAAAAACAGTAGGCCCCTTCAGATGCAAGAGTTTTTCTCTTGGGGATGGCTCGAGTACAATTTCCTGCGGCCCGATCGCCTCAAATGACCCTTGCTGGTTAAGTCTTCGCCTTCGTGGTGGCGGGGTTGGCTCCAATTCAACTGACGTCAGGCCCTGAAGCCTTTGCGACCGACAAAGCTCTTGATCTTCCACTTTGTGAGAATATCAACGACACACAAGGGATTTTACTAACATTGAAAACCAACACACACTAGAAAGAGTTCCTATGATACAAAGCAATCAAACCACTAGCTAGTTGGAAGAACAATTACACCAGCCAACACTAGAGAAAATTACCGGTGCAAGTGCAACTTGAATATGGAAGCACCCTCCGGGTATACTCTGCAAAGTGTGGCCCAATGTCTGTCCTAGGTACTGCGGTATACCCTCGCAGTCACCTGTGTAAGTCACTAAAATAAGGCAACTAGGTTGCCAACGCGCAAACAGTCACCAGGTGGGTACAGTCGACAATCGGGTGGACCGCAATGAGCAGGGTATTGAGCCTGAAACCTATCGAGGGTATCGAAAGCAAGTGTTTCGGAAGAAAACACTCTTTCTCCTGATAAGCAAAGACAACTAACCTAACTACTTACCAAACAAAGAAATACAATCTTTTTTTTTTTAGGCTTCAAAATAAGAAACTTGAAATAACTTCTTTTTCTTTTCTTCTAAAGCAAGTGAAAGGGAAAAAGTGAAGACAAGACAAGACCAAAAACTGACTTTAGGTCTACTGTGGATCATAGGGATTCATTGACAATACTAAACATACTGATTAGAAAGGACTCACTAACTCGTCTCAAACCTTTATTAAGAAAACACAAGAAATCTTGACAAAGAGATAAGCTAACTGACGTCAAACCCAGGCTAAAGACTGTAACAATAGAGACCAGTACTAGATAACGAAAACCCCTGAGAAGTATGACTTCAATCAAGGAAGAGGTTGACTTCCTCTTCTTGAAGAAAAACTTTCTTGACACAGGCACACTACTGACACTTAAGCAACCTGCATATGTATGTTGACTGTCGAAAGGTAGGGCGTGTATGTATGCGTACAGACCCACTGCAGGCTGCGTACACCTCTGTAACTTCTTAGAAAGAAAACTAACAGTCAAGGCTGACAAGGCAGGGAGTACTGGTATGGAAAACCATAATCCCTCAAAGACACAACAACTTACAGAAAACTCAAAAAGGTAATTAAAACCAATTAAAACACCCAAAACGATATCCCCTAAAAACGCTAGAGGCTTCCCCAGTATGGTCGCCAATTCTACTATAGCGGGAAAACCCCCTTATGGACTACACTAGGGTTCAACGTGCAGGTAGAGCTAACCGTCTAAAGTCTCCTACTTTTAACAACTACCCCAACAATACTCCATATTCATGCATAAAATACAAAGTATAAGGATTTGGTAACTCTACCTTAAACTCCACGTCCGGTGTTGATCCTTTTACGTTTGGTTGTTCTTCGACTAAAAATCTCCTCCCAAGGCCGACCTATATTCATAAACAGACAAACAAAGAACTACGAACATGCATCTTATATATGAATTAGTGGGTCAGATGTCATAATAAAATGTAAATCAAACATAAATATTGAACACATCATATGGCGGGACAAAAAAAGTACTTCTTTATATTAATCTCACAAAGTCACTTACAAATGAGATCGACGACTGCTCCTCGAACCTGGTTCGGGCTCCTCTTCACCAAGCTCCAACTGCTTCCACATATCTTTTTCCTCTCACAATTCTCTCTAGGGAAATAACATAAGCTTATGAATGAGGGAAAAGGGCAAGAATAGGGAATTTTGGCTCAAAACTCACAATGTGGCTGCAAATTCTTGGGGCAAGGGGGGAAAGTGAAATGGGTAGAGTTACACTGTTCTTATGCTTAGATTTGGAATGAGACCCCAACACCTCATTTTATATGACAAAAAGGATGGTTATTTAGTTGAGTGACGAGCTATAGGCGGTGGGACAGTTGGAAAACTACCCAATAGCCCATAATCTCAACGAATTCCTTGCAACTTTTTAATTTTTACAACTTTTGTGAGTATACACGGGCTGTAATGGCGCAATTAGTGTACGTATGCGCGCTGTAATGGTGAAACAAGCGTGTGTACGCGGGTAGTAATGGTGCAAGGCGCTTACATCTTCAAAAATATGGTTTTTAAGAAGAGCTGCTCAGTGATGGCTTGACAAAAATAGCAAGTAAGATGGCATGATGCCAGGTATGCGTGTATGGTGCAATTTAGGGTTATAACAGAGATAGCCAAAAGGAAGCTGAAGAGATGCATTTAGATGCAATGCTTACCAAATGGGAGAAATATATTGAGTTGTTGGAAGGATTATTAAGGAATCAAGATTCATAAAAGGAAAGTACAACCAGTAAGAGGACATGTTCACAAGCATCTAGCAGTAAAATGTCTACAACACTTAAGGAAGACAAATTGATTAACTTGGAAGATGAGATGAAGTTTCTAGAGGAATGACTGGCTAAGGATACAAGTGATGAAGGTTGCACAGGATTTGTAGGTCTGGAAGAGCAGATTGATGTATCGATTATTAGTGGCAACAACCAATGGATAACAATATAATGCAACAACCACTGGATAACAACCACAACAACAAAATGCAACAACATAACAACAAATTGTAGAGCATGTACCAGGACAAGGATAAGTTGGACATTGAAATTGAAGAAATGAGGATGTTGATGGTGAAGATGACTCAGAGAAGACATGAAGGAGGAAAGAAGATCTACATCAACATAGAAAATGGAGAATTGCATAAAACAATGATGCAACAGGACAACAAGGCAAGCAAGCAACAATATAAAGTTTGGGATACAGGAGCATTTCAACAAATGGAACTCATGATTAGGAGATGATGCAAATTTTTGTTCCTTAGAAGTCTGATGCATGAGCATCCTTCTTCCAAAACCTTGTACATTTGGTAGAGACCTAAGGGGTCTTTCATTTGCTAGGAAGTTGGTTTCCTAAGTGTGTTTTATTGTAATTTCCTAAGTTTAATAGGAATTCTAGAAGGTTTGAAAGTGAGGATTGGATTGTAAATGTTCTCAAATGTGTGAGAACACGAGAGTTGAGAGATCTAAGGATAAAATATCTCTTTAGGATTTGAGGATCCTAGAGTTAAGGCTTGTTAGAGGAGGATCCTTAGGGCTTTGTTGAGAAATTAATGGATCTGAAAAAAATTACGGTTTCAATATCTTTTGTATAAAGATTGTAAGCCTTGAAGGCAATTGGAGAGGTGTGGCCAAACAAATGTGGAACATGCCAAGAGAGTGTGCCCATTGAGTGTATGATCAAGACAGATAGGAAGGAAACTGACCATTTTTAAAGGAGTTAGGCCAAAGAGAGTGATGAATATCTATTGGCTGAAATATATATCTGAGAAGGCATTACAGCCTTATGTAAATTCATGTACTGTAAGTGTGCATTTGATTAATAGGAAAATAAAGCTATGTTTCGAGCTTAGCCTGAAAGGAGTCTCTGTTCATTTGGTATGTGGAATCCTGTCATTGTGAATGGTCATCTTTGTAGAATAAGATATTGACAATATCTTTAAGTTTTGAGAGATTATGAGATACAAATCTTAGAAGGTTGATTAGATTCATGTTGTAGGATTGAAGGTCTATGAAATCCCTATGTTAATTGGATATGCAGTCTCTATATAATAGTGAAATAACAGATCTCTGTTTTGTTGCAGGTTCCAATGAATGTTGTAGGTTTAAAAACCTAGGAGGAGCCCTCACAAGGATTTGGGTTGAATTTCCTTCGAATTAGAAGAGAAGGAAACAAGTCGACGATCATTGATCACCATAGGATCAATGATCCCTACTTATCATTGAACACTGAGACTCGAGCCTTGAGAAATACTGCAAGGGAGATTTCCATAGTTGTAAGGATTGTGGCAATCGTAACCATTGCGCTGTAGGTCAACGAAGGAGTGTTTGAATTGTTTGATCCCTATCATGAAGCATTGTAAATGTCAGATCGCGAGATCACTGTAGAGGAGGCATCATTTCCTTTAGCAAATCCTGGAAGATTATTAATCGTCATATCTAGAGCCAAGTGAGCGAGTGTCGTTTATCTAATTGGGAAGCCATGGAGAAGTCTTGACCGCCAAGTCAATCTTAGATTAAGTCTCAGTTGTTAATTTGGATCGGAACGAGAATCGTATGCACGAGATATGATCGTCGATCCGAAGTCATGATCGACAATAGAGGAGCAACTGCGTGTTGGAAGTTGCACGAGATTTAAGTTTATGGGGGTGTTGTGCATTTGATCAGAACCGTCCATTGAATTGACGACGTGTCAGTCCTAAATTTACGCGTGTAATGGTAAATTTGTTAACAAGCTAGCTTGTTGGAATGCACAGACCATAGATCTCGATGATTGATTAAGTTGTGACTGTTAATTAGGAGGCTCAAGGAGTTATGGGTTAAGCGCTATTTGGCTTAGCGCTTGGATATGCCCTTCGGTTGCATGGTAGAAAGGTGTTCATAATTGGGGGCTTGGGGCGAATATCCCATTAGCATCTTCTGGATAAGCTTGTGGTTTGAGTCTTTAGATCTATGGCCAAAATGTTAAGATCTTGAGAGCTTAAGCTCTATTATACGTATGGTTGCATTGTAATTACATTGATAGTATAGAAGCAAATGGGAATCAAGAATATGCGATCCTTGGACACCCCATTGTGGATTTAATGAGCAACAATCCATTTTAAGCTGTCATAATGTGGGTGAAGCTTGGGATAAGCTATCAAAAATTGTGTCAATCAGAGCTCGCATGCAAAAGTTATAACTCTTGCAAGTTGACTACCGTGTTGACCACCATGGTACGAGTGGATGTCACGTCATCCCCCATTACTCACGCATATGGGGTTAGCCACATATGACTTTCAGAAAGATTCTAGAAGGTCCAAAACCTTATCACATTGAGGGTTGAGGAACTCAAAACCCTACCCCTAGATGGCTATCGAGCGATGTTAAATATTGAGCCGCTAAGAGAAGGGGTTCCATTCTTGAGCATTGTATTTGTTCCATAGTTGAATAGACCACTTGGGAGCAATGTTTTGGGAGAAAAACAAAGAAGGAGATTTTTTGTAGCAGCCATACAAGCCATAATGTCAAAGGCAACTCCATAGAGAGTGCCTCTTTCTTTATACTTTCATTTGAAGAAAAGTGAGCAAAGTAGCCTCACCTTCTAGCTAGGTTTTCTCTCATGTTGAGTTTCCCAAGGTTATATCTTGTGTTTATTTGTGGATGGTGTGTGAGTATTTATTTATGTTCTCTATTTTTCGCATTTAATCAATTTCATATATTTTAAGCAGAAAACCAATAATTAAAGAATTTGAGATCTAAAGGAAATTAACCTTCATAGTGAATATTTAAGTATTTTATTATATCTATTATGACAAGTTGTCCAATGGAATATCCACGACAGTTTACAGATCATATTAGTATCAAAGCATGTTTTCTTGGGTAATTTGAGGAAAGTTGCAGGGATCCGAGAATCGGTTTAAGAAGAAAGTCGCAGAACCCTAGCCATGGTTGACGAGTCTTTTCATAACACCCTCGAGATCCCACAGAGGAGACATTTGTGAGGTTGGAAGAGCAAGTGGCTGACATATCTCACAATATGTCCCTCCTCGTGGCATCTCTAGCTAGCAAGCTCAGACCGTTCGGAGAAGTTGGAGGCTTGAACTCAGAGATCAGATCAGATGAGAAACTAAGGGATAACTAAGACCCGGAATCACAGTAAGAACCCAAGAAAGAGTAGTCGAGTTCTAGTATAATAAACCCTTCACAATATTTATTTGATATGGAAGCAAAAGTGGACATAAATCCATACCAAAGTGAGATCGATACATTAAACCTAAATCATTGGTTGTAGCAACTAGAAGTTTATTTCAACGTTCACCATATAGATGAAGAACAAAATATATCATTTGCTAAACTGAATTTAGAGGGCCATTCTTTAACCTGGTGGGAAATCCATATAGAAACACTTAGGTTGGAGGGTGATTCTCCAGTAACTACGTTGGAGGACTTCAAAGCCCTTATCAAGTCTCAATTCTACCTTATCAGGTATATAGAGGACCAATGGATCGAGTGGCACTACTTCAGGTAGAAGGGCAGAGTGTACAAGAGTACCATTGAGTTCAGAAAGATGGCCATCATGTTGAGTATCTCTCCAAAGAACCCACATGTACTCCTCAAGTATCTAGGGAGTCTACATAACCATCTACGAAAGTAAGTGATGTTTTTCAAGCCAAGGACAATGGACGTGGCATGTGCACAAGCATTGTATCTGGAAAACATAGGCCATAAGAAAGGGCATCCAAGTGGTTCGAAGCAGAAAGAGCACCAAGAAGTTTCCAAGGAGGGGAAAAATAAGTGGAAAGAGGGAAAGGATAAGAAGACGACAACCACTTCACATCAATGCAAGGATCCTAGCAACCATTGCAATATTGATGAGAACACTAAGGAAAGGTGTTGGAAACTACATCTAAAGTTGAACCTGAAGAATCGTAAGAAGGATGCAAAGAACAAGAATCTTCTAGCCACGAATTTGAGCAATCAGGTTGAAAGCATCTCTAATGTGGATCAAAAGATTGTTTGCACATCAATGCAAAAGGAGGTGAGTCTGAGTATCCTTCATCACCAGGAAGAGAAGGAGATGACCAAACTCTTCCACATCAAGATCTAGGTCAAGAAGACCAAGATAGACGCCTTGTTCGACTTTGGTTACTAGGCTAATCTCGTAGTAGTGGAACTGGTCAACAATCTTGAATTGGATGTTTGCAAACATCCTAGCGCATATCCCCTAGGAATGTAAACAATGCAAAGATCAAGGTAAAAAAACAGTGTAAGATTAAATTTATTGTAAGTTTTGATTTTATTGATGAAGTGGAATTGGATGTAGTACCCTTTGACGTTTGTGGAGTAGTGTTTGGAAGCCCCCTACATGTATATGATGGATGCAATCTTCATGTAGAAAACCAACCAATACTGAACAATAAAGGATGGGAAGTCCTACATCATCAATGCACACAAAAGCAAGTCAAAGATCTCACTAGTAAGTGCCAACCAAACTAAGAAGTTGATTAGTTCTGGTAATAAATATGTTTTACTTTTCTTAAGAGAAAATCAGATTGAGGATGAGTCGATAAGATCAAAGGAATCCATGGAGGGGTGTATTAAAGAGCATAAACATTAGTTGGAGGAGTTGTTCCATGCATACAGAGGAGTGTTTTAGGAGCCTCAAAAGCTACCACCCAAGAGGAAAGTGGAGCAAGAAATACAGTTATTGTCAGAGTCCCCATCATTGAATATTGGGATGTATACACAGTCCTTTCTAGAAGAAAATGAAGTGAAGAAGCAGTTGCAACAGTTGTTGGAGAAGGGTTTGATTGGATCAAGTTCCTCACCTTGTGGGTCACCTATCATATTTGTACCAAAGAATGATGGGACTTGGTGAATGTGTATCAACTGTAGATATTTGAGCAAGATTACACTAAAAAATCAGTACCCTCTGCCTAGGATCGATGATTTGTTAGATCAGTTGTAGCACACAAAATATTTCACCAAGTTGGATCTCAAATCGGGATACCACCAGGTATGTGTAAAGGAAGAAGACACCTAGAAGATTTCCTTCAAGAGAAGGAAAGGTTTATGTGAATGGTTGGTCATTCCATTTGGTTTATGTAATGCACTAGCTACATTTATGAGATTGATGAATGATGCATTACACCCATATTTAGATTAATTTGTTATATTTTACTTGGATGATATATCAGTTTATAGTGGTATCTGGGAGGAGCACATCTCACATCTCATGCAGGTTTTAGATACTCTAAAGAATCACCAACTGCTGGCTAACCTAAAAAAATGTGAGTTTTCTCAACAGTCTTTGGTGTGTTTGGGGTATGTGATTGGTGGAGGGGAGTTCAAGATAGATCCCATAAAGATGGAGGCCATCATGAAATGGCCAGTTCCTACAAATTTCATTAAAGTTAGGAGTTTTGTTGGGGCAACAAAGTACTTGTGAAAGTTCATAGCTTCATTTTCAACAGTAGCTGCAACACTCCACACCATAACAGTGAGTGGTAAGAGTTTCTAGTGGGGGAAGAATCAACAGAAGGCTTTCGATGAGTTGAAAAGAAAAATCAATTAGGGATCGGTTCTCGCATTACCAAACTTGCAAAAGGCTTTCTAAGTGGAGAAAGATGTAAGTGGGTATGCCATGAGAGCAGTTTTGGTGCAAGGAGGAAGGCTTGTATGCTATCATTCTGAAATATTTTATGGGGTAGTTCTCAACTACCCTATCTATGACAAGGAACTCTATGCCCTAGTTCAAGCTATCAAGAAGTGGAGCATTATCTGATGGGAAAGGAGTGAAGAAAACTGAGGTACTATGAGACTGCCCTACAAGTCTGTGTTTGACCTCTTGTTGGAATCTAAGTTTAGTCTCCAAAACCATCCTTTGCTGCTGCTTTAGGACAACAAACAATCAAGTACTTTTATGCTCATAATTTTGATGGTCAAGTGTTCATTGAGGTGCCCTTGCAAGTGTTTTCGAACTGGTGGTTAGCACATGCAATATAACTCAAAACAAGTAACACTCCTCTAGATATTTACAATTCTAAAATGTTGATCTAAACAACTAAGCGGTTGGATCGGTCAAGTTACTTTACTTTTCATTGGTTTTCAAAACTTTTGATTAATTTAACTTGAAAGATGAAGAATACAAACCAAAAAAGATAAATGAATTATATTTCTTGTGTATGCAATACTATTTGTTGAACCAACTGAATTACCTTGTTGCAATTTGATTGTTACAACTCTTCCATGTCATCTTCTTTCCCATTCTTCCCCTCCATGATCGTATTTACTATGAGAATACTTAAAATTTTGATCAAAATCTTGTTGAAACATCATTTCTTGAGAAGAAGAGTCAATCAACAAGTTAAAATTCAAAATTTCAAAAAATGAAACCTGATATTCTGAGTTCTAGTCTATTGGAAATAAACTGCCCTCTAGAGTCACCATTTGTTGACTCGTGATTCATCACCTACTATAAGAGCTCGCAAAGAGTTGTGAATCCTATATATATTTAAAATAATAATCACTATAATAGGTGGGGTTCCTTAGGAGAAAACAATGAAATGATAAATTCCTAACATCACAGATTCCTCAACATTTTGGCATGGTATCGGTTTTAGTTTGAGGCATCATTTCAGATATGGTTTTTAAGATCAGTGGTATGGCAGTTTTAAAAGGAAACAAACTATCATCGAAATGACTTCTGATAAGTTGCAAATATACTTTGTTTTGTTTTCAACATTACAGTAGCATTGATTGGCAGCATTAAGCATGATATCCACAAAGTTATTTGTTTGCAAAAGGCTATGGTCCTTTGTGTTCCTATATGATTATATGCCTAATGAATTAAAAGTTTTAATGTTCATACTTACCATGGCATTCAAGGTATGTCGAGCTTGAAGTTTTGAATAATATGGATACAAGTTAAGGTTCATTATTATGTTAGACTTGGAATATTCTCATAGATATGCATGCTACTATGGAATAAATGGTTGAAATAGATAATAAATGGAAAAGGTATGAAGGTTGATATCATTTGATTTGACAATTGCATATGATATGGTTTGGATTTAATTTGGTAATATTCATATTAATATGTACGTTGATATGACATAGTTTGAATAGTTGATATAGTTGGGATATCAACATAATGGATGATGAGTTGGCCATGCATTCAATATGAGAGGACGTGGGAATTAATGTTGCTAATCCTGTGCTTTACCACCTTTTTTAGGCTAGGTTTATTATCATTTCATTTGGGTTTTCAACTGTGTAGAGAGAGTTGCAACTCGGTTTGAGAAGCCAACCCTCCTGTTTAGTGCAACCACTGTCTCTGTTAGGGGACCTAAACTCCCTAACCCTTCACGTAGGTAGAATAATATATTTTCTATGTAATAAAGGTCAACATTAGTTTATAAGGCCTATTGAATAATGTGAACAAGTCTAATGTAAGAAGAATTAATATAAGTTTTCACTTATAGAAAGATCTTCCTCTAGAATGTTCTTTAGAAGATAGAATTAGTATAAATAGGAGTAGAAGGCATGCGAAAGACTTGTATTGATAATTATTGTAATAGAGCTCTACGCTGTTGGAGGTTGCCCCCTTGAAGAGGCAAGTGAACATTGCTTTCATTCAATAAAGGTATTATTATTGGTATTTTATTCTCATTATTTGTTTTTTCTTTTGGTATTTGCTGCTATATTTCTATTTCTTCTCATTATAATATGTATGGTACCTTAGAAGTGGTATTAGACCTCTTTTTTTCTGTGGAAACTGTGGGGAATTTTTTTCCAGGGTAGACATGTACTGTCAACGTCTTTACAACATAGAGGTCTGTCGTTCAACAGATAAAATTGTGGTGAGGAAGACTACATGCAAGAAATACAGACGATTTCAAGGGGTTACTTAAAAACAAATGTTTCACCTTGTTGGAAACCTTTGTAAACCTTGTTGGTACCCTTCGAGTAGTACCGCATCAGACATAATCTATACATGTCCATCACTCCCACATATCGTCAGGTATACCAGGAGTCCCCTAGGTCTCCTGAAACCAGCTTTAGATCAGTTAATCGACTACCTGAATTCTATAGTGACACCGAGAATAACACTTAGAAAGATACTCTCCGGTACCTAGGTAATCGGGTAGTACGATTAAGGGTACGGTCAAGCCTCCTTAGTTGGTTCCATGAGATATTGGGTCGAGTAATATTGTTCGACTCCGCACGTATATTAGAGAGCTATAACATAGGGTAGACCCTTGTCTATAGGAACCCTGAAAACCATAACCCTTGGGAAAGACACAAAACAGAAAATGACCCGCTGACACACTTATTCAGGACCTATCCCATTGGATTCCTCTGTTCACCACGATTGTCATGGTACCTATCATTTTTAAGCCTTATTTTTTTCATGGACCCGACCCCCTTCCCAACAGCCTTATTTGAGACACATCCCATTGGATTCCCCTTTTCTCCATGCTCACGAAGATATCTATCACTTGTCAACCTTTGTTTTTTTCCATGGACCCACCCACCCTTTCTAGCACATTTATGTCCCACCTATTTCGTTGGATTCCTCTCTTTTCACTAATTGTAGTGGTACCCTTCACCAGTAACCCCTTTTCGTGTGGACCCACCTGCCCCATTCTTGTACTGTTTCCCTTTCACCATGGTACACACCTGCAACCAAGACCTTGAAACCCACCTAAATTCCAATATAGATGCCAAAATGAAAGACATGAAATAGTACATGAAGTAGGACATGAAAGACATGAAACATGTCATGAGGAAAGACATCACTAGCCACATTGACAACTAGTTTGAATCCTTTGTTTCCCAACTCTTCACAAAACTGAATATTCTTAGCGTCCTTACCTCATATGAATAACCTTTTAACCCAGAAGGTGTTGCTTCCTCCAACTCCTAGACTTTTCACTCCAACCCCCTTTATTGTGATTTGTGTCTTATGTGAGTGGAGGTGAAAAAAATTGATGGCTCGGATCCCTTTGGTTGGGTCACTCGAATGGAACATTACTACTCCTTACATGGCATTTCTGATGACTTGGACAAACTTCGTTACAATTTCCTCTCTCTGGATCCTAAATGTTGGCAATGTTGGCAATGGCATAAAAAATCACACCAAGGGTATGTTGCTTGGACACATTTTGTGGTCGAAATTTATGAGCGCTTTGACACTACCACACACTACCTGGGCCATTTGACCAAGTTGAAATAATATGGTATAGTGGAAGACTTTATATCTGCATTTGATTAATTGGCTTTCAAAACAAAGGGCATGTCTAATGCCTTCTTCAAGGAATGTTTTATCAGTGGCCTAAAGGATGAAATTCGAGCCCAGGTCCTCATGGATCTCCCCTATATGTGGTTGGAAGCTACTCAACGTGCCAAGGAAGCAAAACAGGTTGTCTTTTCCTAGAACCGCAACCCCTCTTTTCTTCCTCTCCCTCGATCTACCAATCCTACCTCTAATTCTACTCCTCTCAAGATCCAAAAATCTCGACCTACCAATCCTACCTCTCATGCTACTCCTCTCAAGATTCAAAAATTAACTCTGGCATAAATGGTTGAATGCTAACTCAGGGGCCTTTGCTATAATTGTGATGAAAAATATTTTTCGAGGCACAAGTGTAAGGAACACAAAAAATTTATGGCCATTTCTGAGGATGTTGCTGATGAGGAGGTTGAAGTTTCCCCGATAGAAGAACTACCCCCAACAAATGATCCTAATCCACCCTCTAATCCACCAAAAGATGAACCATTGATTTCATTGCATGCCCTCATTGGATTCTCTTCTCCCCAAACCCTCAATATCATTGGCTACATTAAGCATAGGAAGGTCATAATCCTTGTTGATAGTGGTAGCACCCATAATTGTATTCATCTTTGCATTGCCCGTAACATCCCAGTTTTAACCCTTATGAACTATAATGTATTATGTAATTGTGACTTAGGTTGGTGAATCGGTAAAGTTGAAAAAGGGCCAGAGTGGCTAGGAAATGTAATACTTCATATACATTAATAAAAATACACCATTGGTTGTGAGACGAACAAGGATAAAAGAGATAGGGGGATTGAGGGGCTAAGTCTTTTTATTATTATTTTATTTACACATGGGGGAGGCCATGTGGTTCTTGATTTCCAAGTAATTATATAAACCCATCTTTGGTTTGGTTGGGGGTTCACTTTTTGTTCTTATTCATTTATTGTTACACCTTTTTCACTCTTCATATTTTTGGGAGCCTCATTCTTGCTACATTCGTGTGCTCTTGGTCCGAGCATGGATACAAATGATTGCATGAGGGTGGCTTGGGGTGAAGTTGGGGGATCGTTCTTCCCCTGGTTCATCTTATCCCCTTGTTCTCTTGTCTTCTTTCCTCTTCACTCTCTCTGGCTATTTCATGTGCTCTGGGCTAAGCATGGAAAGGAATGGCAAGAAGAGGAGAGCCATTGATGAATGGATGTAATAATTTATTGATCATTCTAAGAGGGAATGGATGCCCATTTGCATGAGCTTGATGGAATTTCGGATAGAACTGTCCACAACTGAGAGTCCTTGGATTTTGTAGTAGAGATATTTCCTGACCAATAGCATTGGAGCCCTGGAGAGAAATGGAACAACCTCAGGGACTACATGGCAGAGAAAGGTGTTCACTTCTTGGGGTGGTGCAGGTTGAGGGGGAAAGAGAGATGGAAATTAGGATTGTTGTGTGGTTGGGAAACCTGAAATCTAGTTAGCCAACTGTTGTGTGTTGAAAATTCAGCCTAGGACCCGTCCTTGTGGATTCATAGCCCTAGCTCGGGGGTGACTTGTTGTTGAGAGTAAAAGAAAAACAATGTCTATGGTTGGGAGGAACGCCCTTGGTCTGCATCCAGTTGGTGAATGTTTACTTGAAAGATAAGTGCTCTCTCTATTTTTTGTGTATGTTTATTCCCCTGGGTTTTTAATTATCTCTGAGATATGTATTTTGAAGGTGCTTGTCTGCTGGTTATTTGTTGTGCATGACACGTTGTTTATATCTTTTATGTTGTAGCATGGATATGGTTTTATGCATGTGATTTTCATTCCTCTAACTTTGTTGAGCAGTCCTTTGATTTTGAGAAAAGATCGAAGAACTGAGTCCTTGAACGACATTGTGCCTTGCCTGCGGGTGGCTGGGTGTGTTGCAGTCGGATTAAGTGGTGTAGCCCAGCCCGTGGATGGTTGGGTATGTTACATTGCCCAAGAAATTAATTGTTATATCCGTGTAGTAAAAAAATTTCAAATCATGATTACTAATGGCATTTCCATGAAATGTAGTGGACATTGTGAAAATGTGCACCTATAAATTGGTCAGCACCACCTAAAATCTGATATGTTTGCTATAGACATGGGAAGTTGTGACATTGTTTTTAGTGTTGAATGGTTACACACTCTTGGCCCCATCCTCATGGAATTTAAGGAACTCACCATGAAATTTCAATAGGAGGGACAACAATATAAATTCCAAGGCATCACAACATGTTCCCATGAGATCATCAATTCCCACCGCATGGAAAAGCTACTAAAAAAAGGTCACTATGGAATTATTTCCCAACTTCATTCTGTTCATTCCATTGAGACACCCTCTATACACCCTAACCTCCAATCTATACTCTCCCGACACTAAGATATATTTAACACTCCCCATGGACTTCCCCCTTCTCGTGGTACCCATGATCATTCCATTCCTCTAGTACCCGGTAGTCTTCCTCCCAATGTTTTCTCTATCGTCATCCCTTTGCCCAGAAAAGTGAAAATGAGAAAATTGTTCAAGAATTTATAGAAGTAGGTGTCCTAGTATTAACTCGTATTCTTATCCAATAGTCATGGTACTCAATAAAGAAGGAACTTGGTGCATGTTTCTTAATTTTCGTGCTCTCATCAAACTCATAATCAAAGAAAAGTTTCCCATCTTGTCATTGATGACCTTTTGGATGAATTGGGCAGTGCCCAATTCTTTACAAAACTTGATCTTCATTCTAGATACCACTAAATACACATGAAAGAGGAAGACTTCCCCAAGACTATTTTTAGAACTCATGAGGGCCACTATGAGTTCTTGGTCATGCCCTTTGGCCTATGTAATGCCCCCTCCACTTTTCAAAGTCTCATGAATCATGTCTCTTTCCCTTTCCTCTGTCATTTTGTCTTAGTTTTATTTGATGATATCCTCATCTATATTAAAAATTGTCCTGCCCATCTCTCCCATGTGGATCAAGTTCTCCATCTATTGGCTAAGAAAAAAAAAATCATAAACAATATAAATGTGCTTCTGGCACCTCTAAACTTGAGTATCTAGGTCATATTTTCAACAAGGATGGTGTATGGGTGGATCCTAAGAAAATTTAAGCTATGAAGGATTGGCCTCATCCTAAAACTCTTAAAATATTGTGTGGTTTCTTGGGTTTAATGAGCTACTATTGCAAGTTTGTTTGGAATTATGGGAAAATTGCATCTCCTCTCATTGCTCTGCTTAAAAAGAATACTTTCAGTTGGAATCTAGTAGATGATCAGTCCTTCCAAGCCTTGAAAGAGGCTATGTGCACTACTCTTGTCCTAGCACTACCCGACTTCACCAAGACTTATGTTCTAGAATGCAATGCATAGGGAAAAAGCATTGGGGTAGTCCTCATACAAGATGGTCAACCTTTGGCTTTCACTAGCAAACAAATCTTAGAGTGAAAATAAATTTGGCCAATCAACCTATGAAAAGGAAATGTTGGATATTCTACATGCAATGGATCGCTAGCATCCTTATCTCCTGGGGAAATGCCTCCAAATTAAATTGATCATCGTAGCCTCAAGTGTTTTCTAGAGAAAATAATTTCCTCATCGGAGCAACAAAAATGGGTGACCAAGCTATTTGGATACGATTTCAATATCATATATAAGAAGGGAAAATAAAATGTGGTTGTTGATGCTCTTTCCAGAAAATATGAAGAATAAGGGTTCCTCTTTTCCCTGACATTCATTGTAGAAGACTAGCTTCAATTTGTTCACTAGGAATGGTTGCAAGATCCCAAACTTTCTAGCATGATGCACAGATTGCAATAGGTTCCTCAAGCTTATCCAGGGTAGTCTTTGCACAATAAAGAGCTTCACTACAAAGCTCACTTGTATTTAAGCAAACAGTCGAACCTTAAATCCACAATGCTCTCTGATTTGCATGCTTCACCCACTATTGGGCATTTAGGGTTCACCAAAACCTATGAACGAGTCAAGCATTATTTTTTTTGCGCTGGTATGGAACAAGACATCCACACCTTTGTGGTTGAATGTGATACTTGTCATTGTAATAAGGGAGAAACCATCAAATCTTTGAGCACACTCCAATCGCTCTCAATCCCCCCTACTATTTGGAGGGATATTTATATGGATTTCATTGTTGGATTACCTAAGTCAGGAAATAAGTTCATCATCATGGTGGTAGTAGATCATCTTTCCAAATATGTTCATTTATGTTCTCTTCAACACCCATTAATTGCATCCACAATGGCTCAAATTTTTATGGATAATATATTCAAACTCCATGGCATGCCTCATTCTATTATCTTTGACCGAGATCCAAATTTCACCAACAATTTTTGGCAAGAATTATTCAAACTCCAAGGAACCCCAATTGCATTTCAGCACCGCCTATCATCCCCAAAATCATGGACAAACTGAAGTTGTCAACAAGTGTTTGGAAACATATTTGTGGTTTTTTACATCCAATAGACAAAATGAGTGGGATTTGTGGTTACCCCTAGCTGAATGGTGGTACAACACATCTTACCATGCTACCACTCGCATGACTCCTTTTGAAGAAGTCTATGGGAAAACACCGTCATTGATTCTCTCATACATTCCAGGTGTCTCCAAAGTTCAGGAGGTTGAAAATAACCTTACAATCTGAGCGGCCATTCTCCATACCCTCAAAGAAAATTTGGTCATGGATCATAATCGTATGAAGCAACAGGCAGATCAAGGTTGTTCTGAACAACAATTCGTTGAAGGGGACTAGGTGTTTCTTTGTCTGCAACCTTATAAGAAGAATTCTCTCAAAATTGAACATTGTCAAAAACTTGCCCCCAAATTTTATGGCCCTTATATAGTTCTCAAGCAAGTGGGGGCCCGTGGCATACCAATTAGCTTTTCCCAGTCATCCTAGGATCCATCTTGTTTTTCATGTCTCATGATTAAAGAAAGTGATTGGAACTAAGTTCCAAACTCAAACTAGTCTCCCTGAGTTGGATGAAGAAGGTTCCATTTGGTTGCAACAAAAAATAGTCTTGGACCAGAGAGAGTGTCGCCTCCATTAGTGCACCATCAAGTAAGTGTTAGTTTATTGGAAAGATACAACTCCAGAAGATGCCACCTAGGAGAAGGCTACCATTATGAAACAATTTCCTCATCTACAACCTTGAGTACAAGGTTGTTCTTCAAGGGGGAGGGCATGTTAGGGACGTAACCTCCCTGACCCCTCATGTAAGTAGAATAATATATTTTCTATTTAATAAATTCCAACATTAGTTTATAAGGCATATTGAATATTGTGCTCAAGTCTAATGTAAGAATACTTAATAGAAGCTCTGATTCTAGAAATATCTTCCTCTAGAATGTTCTTTAGAAGATAGAATTAGTATAAATAGGAGTAGAAGGCATGAGAATGAATTGTCTTGAGAATTATTGTAGTTGAGCTTTGTTCTGCTAGAGTTTTCCCCCTCAAAGAGGCAAGTGAACATTTTTTTCATTAAATAAAGGTATTATTGTTGGTATTGTTATTCTCATTATTTGGTTTTTATGTTGCTATTTCCTACTATATTTTTTTGTTTTTGTGCATTATAATATATTTGGTACCTTACAATCTCAGCCCTAAGTGCTGGTATAAATTGACCTCTGGAATAAGGTAAGTACTCGCCAACTTCTTAGCATCATTTACATGTAATTTTGTTATTAAATGAATTAGTGTTGTCTCTAGATAGATGGTGATGAGTATGGAAGTTTCTTCTTTCCTCGTCTTTTGCTCATAAGAAATCACATGAAGAGAGAAATTGTTTTAGCTATCGATTAATGAAGTTCATGTCATTCGTTGGTCGTGAGTTAACAATGATGACTATTTTTTTTGTGTATTTTCTATGGCACTCTGATTTATACAGTACCACTTTCGATTGTGTGTATTCCTGAAAGAATTTTTTCTTTTGAAAAAAGGGATTTTATAAGAAAATGGGTTGAACCCATCACTATTATTGTTAGCATGCACATAGGTATGACCTAGGTTCTATGGGAAGGGATAAAATCCTCTTTTGAAACTCTAAATGAACTCTGGCGAGTCTCTATGGTCATTAAATCCAATTTTTTCTTTCTAGAATTAGGTTTCAACACCACTAATAAAGGAACCTACTTTTTCTCCTTTATTCCCTTCTTGGGCCTTTCCCTATCCTTATTTGAATCATATACCAACCCATCCAATGAGTAATATGAATGGTATATTTAAGCATTAGGTCTCCTCATTGCCTCTCTAATTGACATCTCTTCTCTTCCAAATTAATCAAAGACACAATCTATTTTTTAGCTAGACCCACATTGGATTGTGTTAGCACTCTATGAACTCGTTCGACTGAGAAAACAAATGACAACGGTAACCTACAAACCAACTTTAAGGCCAAAAACTAGCCTTTCCAACCCATAGAGGGCTCTCTCTGAGACTTCATCTCAATACAGGTTATGGCTTTGAAATGTCGGCTAGATTTAACACGTTCATACAATATTTGTGGTTCTATTTGCAAGAGGGGGAAAGACCTTGGGCCATGGACTCAAATTCCAGAAAACGAGAGAAGCAAATGACTTGGTAACTAAAACTCGAGAGGATAAAGGCTAAGTAGGCAATGGTATTTCAGTTCAAAATCATTGTGTGTGGTGAGAGAAAAACACATAAAGTCACTCAGAGCACCACTGGAGATGAGTTATGAGTTCACTTAGAAGAAAGTACAGTCATCTAAATGGCGAAATCTAGAGCACCGCGCAGTGAATTTTAGACTTGTAAAAAACGTTTCGATTTAGACAATATTCAGACATGAATATGAAGAACACAAGAAACACATACATAAGAGAGGACACAATACATCGAACCACTACCATTATAATCTTTTCATCAAAATATCAGGACCTTTGCATTAACTTCAGTCAAGTTCTAAAAATTACATTCAACAGTCACTGTCTACATTACTTTGCCAACCAACCCGGCTTACATAAAAAAGATGAAATATATAGAAAACGACGTGTCGCTTAGGCTTCCCTGTCCCCCAAATACCATCCCTAGAAATTAGGCTAGATTATTCCCTGCCAGATGACTCTTTGGATGGTACTTTACTAAGAATAAAAACTCGATTGTACCTGATCATACAATAACTGACGCTTTTACCACGAGAGCTTGGTCATCAACAAGATTTCGTCATTAAGAAATTATGCGTCGGTGTTTTTCCTTTGATAGATTATTGGGACGATTAAGTGCTTTCCCAGACTCCCACCATCCAATGTAACGACTTTGATCGTTGTCGCGCGATCATTTGCTGAGGTGTGCATGTGGCAGGTAACCATGAACTGTCGTCGACGTCTCCAAAATGACAACGTCAGTCAGGGGCCAATGCTCTTTCTCTAAAACTGTCGCATGGGTACACGTCAGAGTTCCTACTTCCTAGCAGGAAATGGGACACGTGGAGGAAAAATCTCGCGTTGTGTTCGAAAAACAAAACGGGGTCGATCAATTAAGTTTTTGGCCTCATCTGCAGTCTTGATATTCGAAGCATTCTCCTGGGAGACCAGTTGCACCTTTCCATATTCTTTTCTTGTCTTCTCAAAACCACGTTCCCTTTCAGCTTCGTTTTCACATTGGTTAGAGCTGCACGGACGTTTTTCATGGTCGGTTCACATTCCCTGAAGTGCTCTGCAATTCTCTCTTCAGACATTCCATGTGCCTCGTGTAGCTGAATCATTGTGTCTTGCGCTTATCTGAGTTTCCTCTTGAGCCAAGTTGCATTCCCTTCTCATCCTTCTGAGGCTGATGTCTCGACGGTCCTTTCTGCTAACTGCTTCTTCAACTCCCTGTTCTCCTAGTACAACTCAACAATAGAGAGTTGTGATTGATTTAGTTGTTGTGACAACTCACAAATATCCATGTCTTCAGCGTTCAACCTTCTCTATTTGGCTCATATTTCTCGCTTTGGACCTTCGACGGGTTCCAGCCGAATAGCGCGCATGAGAAATTCCTTAGCGACCAATTTTGTGTGTAGTTCGTTCGGGGTATCAGTTGTTCTTCCTTGGTCTGCCTCTTTTCTGGGGTATCAGTTATTGGGGGGAAGAGGCTTCCAATGTCTTTTCTTTCTCTACAGCCCTTCCCATTTCTGCCTCCACGCTGTGTTATGTTTCTTTTCCCATGGGTAGAGGGGAATCTCCTTTGGGGTCCCTACGAATGTTGGCTACAAGTAGAAATGAATTCCAGCTCTTGTCCAATTGCCTCAATTTCTCAACTATCAACAATTTGATTATCGAGATATGAGATAAGTTCTTCTTCGGTTGGTTTGCTTCAGCTTGGACGTTGTCCGCCATTCATCGGAGGCTTTGGTGCAAGAAGAAGGGTAGGTTCAACAGTGTCCTCCCTATGAAATGCATCAACAACTTGATGTGATGTGGGTGTATTCTGTCAGACCTTCTTTCACAGGTGAAATACTTTCTAATTACCATCAAGAGTTTCCAAAAAGGCTCCTGTAGATATCAACTTGGAACGTCCGTTTCAACTTTCCTGTTTAAACAGTTTGGCTTGATGAACTCCACATAGCATAGTGCATCCTGAGGCATGCCTTTAGACCACCTTTCATCGCGCGGAGGGATCTCCATCATGGCCGACAAATTTTCCTTCGTCACCTGGAATGTGATTCCTGAAATTACCGAGCGGAGCCCGTTGAATCTGAGCGCGAACTGTTCTGCCAGCTTCACGTTGAATCCTTGGATTTACTTGCAATAGAGCATGCATCCGACCTGTTCTAAATATGCTCTGACATCCAGATCTTCATTTACCAATGCCAAGTTTTGAGGCTCGGGCCCCACAACCCTACCACTTCACGACCCTTTTCTTATGTTCTGGGATGTCGTCATGGTGCAGGGATGGGCCGATGTTGTGAGAATGATGATGATAGGTTTGTCGCAGTAGGGGAGCTCGAAATGGAATTTTGACGTGACACGAACTCTGCGGATGAGGGGATGATCGTGAGAGGACTTATTGTCTGAAAGGAAAACTGGTGACCAACTTCGTCTGTATCCAAAACATGATATAAGACAGAACAAATGTGGCGGTCTTGACCAACCCAATTGATGGCAATCGGCTTTCCCGCAGCGAGGAACTCAGGGCTTGCGGAAAAGGTCACAAACGATGCATAGACTCGACTGGTAAATGGAATACATGCAAAGCGACTGGAATTTATAATTGGACGGGTGAGGGGTGGAATCATGACATGGGACGTTGAATCCATGGTGATGAGAAGTTTGAAATAAGGTCGAAGATTTGCGCAGCACTTTCACGCGATGGGTACAATTCAGAGTGTGTCAAGTATAGATGATAAGAGCTACAAAGTATACATGATATGAGCGTTGTGATTTCTTATCCTTTTTGACTTCATAATGAGTTGATGATGGTCGTTATATCCGCTGACGTGACCCTAACTATAACAACTTGCTTCGACCTTTAGCACGTAATACCTCCTATTCTGATAGGACCCGACCTCTTGGGAAAATACCTTTATCACTTACACATGTTTGGTTCTGACATCCATTCCCAACTCCAAGGGCCAAACCGACCACTTGCTAACTTCGACCCATTTGTTGTTCGGTACCTGACCTCACACACTTTGACACATGGACTGTGACTCGACTAAGACTGACTCTAACTGAAAACTGGCGGCGCTAACAGATTGTATATCACCAACAAAGCTAGGGATTTGTCTCCTTAGTGTCACTATAATATCAACCTAATGATGTCTAAATATCATTTCCTCATCCTATCATGGATCAAACCTTTAGGTTGTTTCTCCTCAAGGGACTCAGAGTTTTGTTCCTTAAAATATTTCGTGGGATGCTTACTACAATATCATATATTGATCCATCAACAACATCAAAGGTATTACCTTTATCTCCTTTTGTTGTAGGTCCCACTTCCTTAATTGGGCCTACAAAGTGAGGTCCTACTTTTTCCTCCACCTTATCTCATTTTATTGTAGGTTCCACTTCCTTAATGGGCCTAGAGAGTGATGTCCAACTCTATCCTTCACCTCTTGGTCTGACCATTACTCTCCTCTGACCTCTTCATCAAGGATATATTTTTTAATACATGCCCTTTGTAAATAGCCATAGTGGAAAACATTGCATCTAAAAGGAATTTTAACATAGTCCAACTCTTTCCTTTAGAAACAAACCAAAATTTAAATTTCAAGACCTTCAAGAATACCATCCCTTAGGTTCATCTCCACATATATCCTAGCCACATTGTTTTACTCCAAGTTCCTCCTCCTTTCATCAATATCTAGACATTTACCTAATGTGTTCCCTATTAGAGTTAGGGGTCATTCAGATCAAAGTTCTAGGGGTAGATAATGAATCTCTCATATATTTAATTCATAGGATCAAAGAGAGGATTTTAGTCTTTTAGATTAAATGGAACTATACCAAAACCACTTACCTTCTTGGAGATTCTCCCTAGCTTTCCTAGAATTGAAGATAAATGTTATCTAGACCCTTATTGGAATGTGAAAAATTGGAGCATATCCTAAATATTGTTTTTAAACTCTACATGACCACTCTCCCATCATTTTATCAGAGATCAATATACCATGGAACTTCCCCACCAATTTCATCTCCTAATATATGAGACCCTATCCCATCACCGCATTCACTCCCATAACTAGCTTTATTTTTTCCTTCTTAAGAATAACACGCTTCAACTTCTTCTTCCACCATTTCTATAAAACACATGATTGCTTCCCTAGATATTTCCTTTGATCTCCTTGAAACCATTTGCTCCTTGGAGAGTTCTCTTCTAACAATAAGGGTACCCTCATTGCATGCAATGAAGGTGATAAACCTCTACTATCTTGCATATGCGATTGGATGAGAGAGCTCCCCAATTTCCACCACCTTCAATGGATCACGGGGTCAGTGATTATTGTGTAAGATGAGAAATAAATTCTTTGTATTAGAGCACTCTTCCTCGTGATTATATTTTTGTATAAACTCATACCTCCTTCCTTTTTATCATGACCACGACAAGTTATTAGAGATCCTTTCAATTTTCCTTTGGTACCCATCACAACACCCCTCCGCCAAGGGCCTGGAGTGTGTTGATGTGACTTAGAGATAGTAATGAGCACACTAGTACTACCATTGTTTCTCCCTCCTCTTATGGGGGTGATAAGGGTGAGAGAAGGGTTTTCCTCTCAGTTGAGAACCTACTTCCTTGAGTGTCCCTGTTGTTGTTACCATTATGTAGAAACCCTCCCCTTCCATCATCACTACTCTCGTCCCCAACGTCTAGAACCCCTTATTATCCAATCAAACATACACACATATTTCCAAGGAAAAAAAATGTAACTTTTTTTTTAGGAGAAAACAAAATTGCATATTGTAGGGGCATAAATACCCTCATATTCATCTATGTTTGACCAAAGACAGATAATTTTTTTTTGATAATGTCAATGTAACTTCAAAAAAAGAAAGCCTAGGACATAGATTCCAATATTACATATTACAAGATACACATTCTTCCCAAGGCCATACCGATGTCTTAGTTGCACCATATCCATACTAGAAAGAAAAATAATAACCATATTAGGATACACGTAGGGATCTTCTCGAGACTATAAATAGTACACCAACCTCTTCTTCCATTATCTCTCGAGTCCCTTCCACCACATCAAGCCCTTACTTGGACATGGTATATGCTTCCATGTTGTTCTATCTATATATACGGGAATAGGAAATGTCTTTGAAAATATGTTTCAACAACTTGATTTAATCGAACAAGGGTTTTAAAGCTAATTTTTGCACACTACCAATAGATCCAATTGCCCAATATATTACCAATTTGGAGTCACCAAATATTGGAATCTTTTTTCTTTCTCCCTTGCCAAATTATTAAAGTGGCCAACACCTTCCATTCTACCACATTATTTGAATCTAACCCAATCCCTTATTTGAAACATATTTTATGGGCATCATTGAAGTAGATAACTCCTCCAACCCCACACTTACCAGTAGTTTCTTAACTTGCTCGATTGAAAAAATCTCATGGCTTAGATTTATCTATCTCTAACTTACTTACCAATATTGGGGATTTTATCTTTAGTGTCACCTTGATACCCTTGTATAGAAATTTGATTTGATAATGAACCTAAAATGGAGGTAAATCCTTACCCTCAAAAATACCAAAATCCATTGCTAATCAAATGGCTCTAGAGACTACCAAAGGAAGAGATATGCGTGCTTTTAGAGATCTTTTTACAAATCAACGCTTCATACAATCTTGTAAGGTTTATCCTTGCTAAGAACTATGTCCATATATTAAGGGAATAGTTATCTTTCAAACATCTTTGGTGTAGGAAAATTTATATAGAAGGTGATCTATCGTTTCCAACTCACACCTACCGAGCCCTTGTCTAGCCATTTTTTAGAGGACATCCTAGGTTAAAGCTTTATTTGTCAATGTTAACCACATGAATATTCATGTTTTCATTAGGACTTTAACTTTCAATATTCTCCTACACCAACAAACCTCTTAATTTTCCTTTTCTTCATACATGACCTTATATCCCATACTCACTATGAACTTACATAAGGATGGATTATGCATTTTTAAACCATACCAATGTCTCCAATTTGATTTTGATGGCACTTTGCTTCAATTTCCTTGTAAAGTCCTACCACTGAGTTGCATCTTGATCTCCCAATATCATAACCTCTACCCCCAACCACACTTTAGCCTTGTATAATAGAGTGGTTGTTTTTTGGTCTACTACATATACATTAACATACTTAGCTTGAGAATTTAGTATGTCAATCATACATTGTGGGAGTTGGAATTGACGATTGCACCCCATCCATGGATCCCTAGTCTCACCTTTTTTCCATCTCCTATTCTCCATTCAATCCAATTTCCAATCAAAGGAAAAAATTGAACTAAGGCTTTCCAAATTTTGACGCACTGACATATCATATGACTGGAGATTGAATGAAATCTTCAAAGTTCAAAGGAGATATATATTTCTAAATGATAACAATGTTCCATATCCCTTCCTATTGGATAAGTCTTCACAATTTCTTGGCTACTAAGGCTTTCCCAAACAAATGTAAGTTTTTAAAGCCCCGTCTTTCGAATGCCTTGGACTTTGTAATTCTCTTCCATTAAACAACATAATATCATCTTCTTCTTTTTCCCAATGCATAATAAATGGAAACATTTCTTCCAAATATTTTCCAGTACTTCAACTAGGCTATAGAACATAGAATTCCAATACACAGGTATTGCTTCACAAATATATTTGACAAAATTCAACCCACCCCCAATATACAATGATCTCATACACTAGGAGGCTATCCTTTTCTATATATATATTTTTAACCATATCCAATCATAAAATCTATAATCATTCAATTTCAACATAAAACCTAGGTACTCAAAACCTTTGCAAATATCAATACACTGGAAGTCAAAAGTTCTAGTAATTAGATAAGCTAATCCTTGCTCAATTCTACTATAAGTAATTGGAAGTTTATACTAGTTTAATTCCATTCCTATGGATAAAAAAATAGAGATCTAGAATTTTGTTCATTCTTAGATCTTCCCTCAATGAACCATTTCTGAGCAAAAGGATATCATCTACAAAGAGTAAATGTATTAATTTTATTGATCCAATATTTACTCCTTTGAGAGATCCACTCCTTTGTGAATCACAAACTAACCTACTCAATCCCTTAGCTACAATTATAAATATAGGTGGTGACAAAGACCTGCAACCCTTCCTTATCCCTTGAGATGGAGTGAAAAAATTTGAGACCAACCCATCTATGGGATGTGAAAAGATACAAAGTAAGACAATTCATGATCTGATTAACAAAAGGGGCAAAATGGTCTATATCAATAAGGATGAGGAAAATGTACAAGAAGTTGACCCGATCATAAGTTTTGTATAGGTCAATCTTAACCACCATGGATTTCATCTTCATTGTCTTAATGGAGTGAAGGGCTTCTTGAGATGCCCCTATTGCATCATTAACATGTCTACTACTAAGAAATCCAAACTATTCATCTGCAAATTATTTCAAAGAGAACCACTTTTATTATTCTTGATATATTTTTAAAGATGATTTTATATAGGGCATTGCATAAGGAGATTGGTCTAAAATCGTCAAAGGATGATGGCTCATCCTCCTTAGAGATTAAAGTAATGAATATAGAATTTATAGAGCCATATATTTTACCTAGCACTCTATATTCCTCCACCATTTTCAATATATTTTCTTCAATATAATTGTAGAACCCTATAAAGAAGTCAATAGACTATCCATCTCGCCCTAGGATATTATCCTTTTGGAATGACTCCACCACTTCTTTAGTACTTCCTTGGTAACTTCCCCCATTAGATCCGTATTCATGTCATATTCTATGAGCCTAGGAAAAAAGGAAGTACGCTAATAATGTCTACTATGTTGTCTCTCCCTAGCTCTTGACAGAGATTTTTGAAATGTGAAACCCCCAATGCTACAATGTCCTAAAATCCTCCCTTTTCTTGTCCATTATGCCTCTTCATTCCCATACAATGTTGGTATTTTCCCTTTGTTTCAAAAATTTATGAAAGAACTTAGTATTCTCGTCTCCTTGTGTAAGACACCACATTTGATTCTTAATTCTCTACTTAATATCCTTCCACTCCAACAAATGCTTCTTGGAACCACAAAATATTTGAAGTTTGAACTACTTCTTTACCTCATCTAAAAAAGGACCTTCAAAATTTTGCCCAAACAAATGAGTGATATTATATTCTACTTCTAGCAATTGCTTCACTTAAGCCCAATACTTTTCTTTATCCCAAGTTAAGGTGGCTCATTTAACCCTTTTTAAGTTCTCCATAAACTACCAACTTGTATTGCCCAAGACCAAAGGAGAGAAAAATATTTGTTCATCCTTTACTAGCTTTACAAATTCTTCACCGTCGATCCAAATCGAGTTGAACCTGAAAGGAACTATTGGCTTCTTCTCATCCTTGCCCAATTGAATAAAAATAAGATAATGGTCTAAGATACCTCCCAATCCAACCCAAGTCCTTGTTTTTTCCAATACTACTAGCAATTGCTCAAAAATAGTAATAAAAAAGGTCTCTTAGAGATTCCTTGAGAGCTCAATTTTAGGTTCCTCCTAGCCTAGAAGCTGTTTGGATGGGTTCAATGTCAAATAACTTTGAGCTTTCCATATTGTGGAGGAAATAGTCTACAAGAGGGTCCATCTTGGCCATATCCCCCCATATATCATCTCCCTTAGTAACAAAGTTGAGATCACCTCCCATTATAATGAAAAAATAGTTAAGAAAGTCTTGGCTAAAAAAAACATCCCAATACTCCTTTCTATCATTGTATGGCCCATAAATCTTGATCAAGGAGACAAGGTTTAATGTATCCAACAAATGTAATTTAATCAAAATGTTTGTATTAAACATGTATTTTACAAGTTGGAAAGAAGAGTTCCAACCAGTTATGAGCCCTCCCGATTTACCTGTTCACCCAAAACTATGCTTTTGTGTCAACATGAATTTTTCATTAACTACCTTTCTAAGACATTAGGAGAGTGTCTCTCATTGACCTTTTAAAGACCAGTTTCAAATAAGAAGACAATATGACTCATCATCATCAAGGTTTTTGTCATACCAAAGAGTATAAGAGGGACATAGTGATTGGCTTCTTCAGGTGCACAGTGACTTATCAAACACTAGAAGAGTATCATTCATGATAATTAGTTTACTCAAACTAGGTTAAAGTGAGAGACGATATTTTGGTTTCATACTAGCCAAGCCTCATGCACCAAACTTTGATTAGTATTGCTAGTTGATTTTTATATTTCCATTTTTCTCTTGCATATTGTTGATGCAACCTGTGTGACCTACATCAACAATAGGGGTTACCCCCGGTGAGAAGTCCTAATCAGACCTCACATCGTTTGTAATAGGGAACCCATCCATATTTTGGCCCGCTAGACATTATTGGTTTGGGGTTTATCGGTTACGTTGGCCTAGTCCACCAGCAATGATTTCTAAGCTAAAAAATGAAATGAAACTGATCTAAGATGCAAATGCATGCATCCGAATGAAACTAAAGATAACAAGAAAGTAAACACAGAACCATACATGCTCTTATCAATGGCCCGATAAATTGTTCACACAGAGTAAAGACACGAATATGAGTAAATAACTGCAAACCCATAATAGTCTAGCATTGAAGCAATAATTTACAATCCTATGTTCACATATTCAAACAAATATTTCCTGAAGAACATAAATAAAAATGCAACATCCACACATGAGAATATTCTATAGTGTGAGATACATTCTTACACAACTCTAGTGTTGAGAAAAGACAACAGAGCAGTTCACAACAAGTGAAACACGAGAATTGAAGCTCTCCAGAAAATAGCTTAGCCAAATAGGATTCTTATCATTAAAGTTTCAGTGGTAGTACATGAAAGCTCAAAGAGCCAAAATCCCTGAATTAGAGTACAATCCCTCTATTTATTGAAATTCACCCTGACTATTGGCCTTCCACATTCCCGATTTTTTACCTTTGGTTTGCAAACTTTTGTCTCTATTCTCTATGGAATGATGAGGGAATATTGATAGCAGAAATGTTCATAATTTAATATATCATACATCATGTACATTTACATTTCAAATTTCTCCTTCTAGTACTGCTTGTGGGCCATCATGGATTTTGGCCCTAGTTCGCCTCATACAATGTAGTCAATAGTTTACACACTATGGGCCACTTTTGTCTCTTCTCTTGAGGCATGTCTACCATGAGATCTGTGCTTCATCATCTGCCATTTGAGCATTGTTCTTGTTTGTTGATTGTTAAACATGTGTTGGTATTTTTTATTCTTTGTTGTAGATCATATTTGTAGGGACATTGTTGTGTAGCATATTTGTAGGGACATATTTGTATTTGTATAGCATATGTGTTTCTACTTACACACTAAGCATTCATATTCTTGAGTATGATCTTCTTCCAACACTAGCAACACTGGCACTTGGGTTCCATTCATCACAAAATTGATAAGTTTTCAGTATAAAAACTCAAAATATACTTTAAAAATGTGCATTTAGACATACAAAATTCAAATGACAACTAAGTGAAAGGTTCAGATATACTTCTATGAGTTCAATCTCTAGTTCCTCTTATAACATTTTCACAGACATCCTCATTGAAATGCAGTGTTATTAAGTGCCTGGTATTTAGAAAGTATGTCGATATTCAATCTTGAAAATATGGGACACATGTTGAGGAATCTCCTGAAACCTATCATTGTTAAGTTGTGAATCAGATGTTACTGTGCTTAAACAATTATACCCATTTTAAACTCATTACAGAACATTCAATGATGATCACAATAATTCAGGGAAGTAAGCAATAGAGTATTCAACATCAATCAGACACATGAAGTATACAAAAACAGATATTCCCGAGGAAACCCATAAAGGGAGAAAACATCTTCTTCTTCAAATGATAGGAAGTCTTTTTATGTTCTGTACACCATCTATCTTTGAGCACCAACTCAATGTGAGGCTACCACCTCTGTTTTACAAGCTGCAACTTGTTGAGAGCACCAACTCTCTGGTTTCTCTAGAACCCACTAGAAGAAAGCACCAACTCCCTGAGTGTTCCAGTACCAACTGGATGGAAGCACCAACTTCCAGTCACATAGACACCAACCTGTATAACAGAGAACAATGGTTCTCCCTTGCACCACCCTACCACCCTGGTTTTTCTGGATGCAACCAGATGGAAGCTACAACTACCTGTGTTCAAGAACCCACTTGAAACTCTGAGGACAATAGTCCTCCCTAGCACCACCCTACCACCCTGAGATATAAATCTTTGCTTTCTGAAATTTATTATAGTGATACAGTATTTATCAATGGCTTACCAATCTTATCACTATTCGGCTACACTATTATGCTCTGCCTGCATCAGTGTGTTCCTGCTCTCATCTTCTTGCGCTTAAGTTCTCGTACAGTCTGTTGTTTTCACCATTTCTTCTCTGTCTAGCTTATGTTCTTCATCTCTCCATATTTCACGCTCTGTTCTTTTTGTCCTCTTCATCACATACAGTTCAACTTGTTTTACCAAGAAACACAACCTGTCTCTGTCACGAAAATTTTCCTTTATTCCTTCTCTCATCATCCGTTACACTTGATATTTCCAACGCCCGAGTCGGGAATCTCAAACCGCTCAAGAATAATGATTCCAATGCCCCAGAACAATGATTAAGTTAGTGCAATTGAATCGTAACTGATCAAGAAACCACGAAGTGAAACATCAACCCTTCGATTAGATTTTGTTTAATCAACATCGTTGGATTATACACATAGAGGCTTTTTGATTTTTCAATGCGTAACCTCCTATGTGGAGCCTAACAACGCTAGATCCTTCCCCTATATTCCATTGATGTGACCTTGGACGATGATCTCATGTGACCATGCGATTATGGGAGTGACCAAAGGTGGTTTGAGGGCAATCTGCTTTTCGCCCTGCAATTCACTACATAGATCCACATATGCTTTCTCCAAAACCGTGGTTTCGATTGCGACCCACCTTCAACATTTTAAAGTTCGTGCACCTTCAATCCCCGCAATGCAATGGGACCATTGATCTCACGATCTTGACGGTGCTCCTGAACTGACGGATCAAGTCTAACCTTCTTAAATCAACGACAGTGATCTATTTTGTGATCCGGGCTCCGGGTGTTTCAAATCTCAAACCCTGCTTTATTCTGTATGGAAATATTCTGGAGTCGATGATCTGCGGACACCTATCCTTCTCAATCGATGAATCTGCCTCCACTTCGGGAATTTGACCATTCAACCAGATCAACAGTTATGTGGCCTCTTTCTTGATCAACGATAGAGATCTCCTTCGGGTCTCCAAACTTCTGAAATCTCAAATCTCAAACTGGCGCTCTGGATCAAATGACCCAGATTCACTTCGGACGATATGACGCTTGATATCTTCTTCAGATGATCTGACTACTGAGATCTACTTTGGATGATCCGACGACCGATAATGTATTTCGTCTCTCCGACTCTCCGGGCTTCGGGAATTTAAAAACTCAAACTGAAAATTCTTGAAGTGAGATTTCTTTGGAGCTCACGATCCGTTGCCACATATCCCTCTGGATCTAATGATTGAAATTTACTCTAGCTCTCTGGCTCTCTAGGCTTCAGTGATTTCAAATCTCAACTTTGCTACCTTCACTTTCTCCCAGAGTGTTTTTCCCCGAACTGCGCAGATTTTTGCCACACGTCCTTCTGGCAACCGAGGGCCTGGATCTTCTTCGTCTCTCGAGTCTTCGACGATATCGTTTCCTTCCCAACCACAAACTACTAAAGTGATTCCCTCCAGAGTTGTGGATTGTGCGCCACCTGTTAGTCTTGACGATGGACGGTCCCTTCTTACTTCGGGACTTCGGGACTTTGACAAGTCCACTCTCCTGCGCTCATCCAAAGGCTTAACTTTTGTGCATTTATCTTTGGATCCAACGGATCAGATTTGTACTTCTCTTGGATCTAACGGTTGTCCTAACTCCCGACATGTATCTTAGATCAACGACTGAGAGCAACTTCAGGCCTTTGTCCTTCGGGACTTTTGACATTTGTTGGTGATGAAACTCCTGAAGTAAATCTCCCAGAGTGACATAGATTTCTTACGTCTCTTGTTGACATGGCACGAGCCAATTTCCTCTTGACACTTGTCATCATTTGATTATGCCATGTGTAATTGCTGACATGGTCTACCACATGTCCTTGTAGACGTGGTTCTCCCTGATCTAATGGTCATCGCATTTTCTCCAGATCCGATGGTCCTTATTCATTTTAGATTTCAGGCTTCAGATAATTCGAATTTCAGGTTGTCAATTCTTCCAAAGTGAGATTCCTCGAACAATAACCTCCTCACAACTTTTGACGCGAAACAAATGTTGTTCGTTGATAATGTTCTTAGATCGATGGATCGATCTATCTTCGATGCTGCTCTTCTATCTTATCTTGTCCTTCCACTTAGAATGAGCCAACGATCGTCGGGTATTCGGTTGATGGTCCTTTGGATCGATGATCCAACGGCCACTGTCGCACTTCCTCCTGATATTTCTCGCCTTCTGCTCTGCCTGCTATTATTGTCATCAATGACAAGCACACTCTTCCTGTAAACATGCCAACAATATCCCCCTTTGGCATTGATGGAAATCCTGAAAGGTTTCACTATTCTGCTTAGACCTCCAACTGTAGCATCTAGACCACACCTTTTCTCCCCCTTAGAAATCAATGACAAATAAAACATACTCCCCCTGAGTTGTTGCAATATTTTTCAGAGGTATCAGATATTCAAACAACACATACTCCCCCTGACAGGATGCAATCTCTAAGGTGAGAGAAGGGATGACACCCAGCTTCTGATGAAGATATTCAAATGGTGTCTTGGCTAGGGGTTTAGTAAAGATGTCTAATTTTTTTTCTATGGAAGGAATATAATTCAACTGAAAAACTCTGTTTGTAACCTGCTCTTTGAGAAAATGATACTTTATTGGTATATGCTTCATTTTTTAATGGAGAACGAGATTCTTTGAGACACTAGTGGCACTGGTGTTATCACAGTGAAGTGGAATGGGATCAGTATAAGTTACCTTCAAATCTGCAAGAGTTTGTATCATCCATAAGATCTGAGTGTAGCAAGTAGCAACAACAATGTACTCTGCCTCTGCAGTTGATAATGAAATAGATGTTTGCTTCTTACTAAGCCATGCTACTAATGAATCACCTAAGAAGAATGCACATCCACTAGTGCTCTTTCTCTCATCCAAACAATTTTCCCAATCAACATCTGAATATGCAGTTAATTGAAAATTATGATTTTTAGGATACCATAGACCATAAGTCATTGTACCCTTCAAATATTTGAATATCCTTTTGATAGCTACTAAATGACTTTGTTTATGAGCATACTGATAATGACCTACCATTCCAACAACTTGCATTATATCAGGACGAGATGTTGTGATGTACAAAAGACTGCCTATCATTGATCGATATCTTCTTTGATCAACATCAGGTGAAATATCATCTTTACTGAGCTTGCAACCAACCACCATAGGTGTGCTCACGGGTGTAGAATCTTCCATCTGGAACCTCTTTAACATCTCTTTCAAATACTTTTCTTGAGATATAAATATCCCCGTAGAACTCTGATTGATTTGTAAACAAAGAAAATATGGCAGTTCTCCTATCATGGACATCTCAAAATCAGTCTACATTGAATTAGAAAACCACTGAATTGAAGGGTCATTAGTGCATCCAAAAATAATGTCATCTACATAAACCAAAATAACTAATAAATCATCACCTTCAAATTTAATGTATATATTATTGTCAACAGTACCTTTCTTGAACCCTTTGTGCTGTAGAAATTTGTCCAGTCTACAATACTAGGCTTGTGGTGCCTGTTTCAGTCCATATAATGCCTTTTTCAACTTACAGACATAGTCAGGATTATCTGTCAGTGAAAATCCTTCAGGTTGCTCCACATATACATCTTCTTCTAGATCTCCATTAAGAAATGTTGACTTAACATCCATCTGATATACTTGAAAGTTCTTATGACATGCATAGGCAAAAAACATTCTGATGGCTTCCAATCTTGCCATTGGTGCAAAGGTTTCATCAAAATCATGTCCTTCAACTTGTGAATACCCCTTACAGACCAATCTATCTTTATTCCTAACAATTTTTCCTTGTTCATTCATTTTGTTCTTAAACACCCATTTGGAGCCAATTACATTCTTATCGGCAAGTCTAGGAACAAGCTCCCAAGTATTGTTCTTCTCAATCTGATCCAGTTCCTGATTCATTGATTTTAACCAATTTACACATTTACTAGCTTCATTAAAGTTATTGGGTTCCACCATGGATATGAAGCTTATATGTGATTGCTCAGTGTCTTTGATTATCCTTCTCCTGGTTTGTACACCTTTGTCTTTCTCACCAATTATTTGACTTGCAGGATGATTCTTTTGAGTAATTCTGGTGGAAGGATTTGATGTTGTCTGTTGATTTGAGTCTGCTTGAGTATTTGTATCTTCATCTGACTTAGAGTCTTATTTTTCTGATTCTTGGACTTGTTCATCTTCAACTTCAGCTATGTTCTATGTAGCAGACTTAATATTGCTCACCTCTCTTACTGGGACTCCTTCATCAACCTTTAAATCAATGCAATCAACTAATTTATACAATCTTTTATTAAAGCATCTATATCCCTTACTATTGTTAGCATATCCTAAGAAGATGCCTTCATCAGCCCTGTCATCATACTTGCCAAGGTTTTCATTATTATTCTTTATGTAGCACTTACTCCCAAAGACTTTGAAGTGTTTGATTGAAGCAGGTCTNAGAAATTTGTCCAGTCTACAATACTAGGCTTGTGGTGCCTGTTTCAGTCCATATAATGCCTTTTTCAACTTACAGACATAGTCAGGATTATCTGTCAGTGAAAATCCTTCAGGTTGCTCCACATATACATCTTCTTCTAGATCTCCATTAAGAAATGTTGACTTAACATCCATCTGATATACTTGAAAGTTCTTATGACATGCATAGGCAAAAAACATTCTGATGGCTTCCAATCTTGCCATTGGTGCAAAGGTTTCATCAAAATCATGTCCTTCAACTTGTGAATACCCCTTACAGACCAATCTATCTTTATTCCTAACAATTTTTCCTTGTTCATTCATTTTGTTCTTAAACACCCATTTGGAGCCAATTACATTCTTATCGGCAAGTCTAGGAACAAGCTCCCAAGTATTGTTCTTCTCAATCTGATCCAGTTCCTGATTCATTGATTTTAACCAATTTACACATTTACTAGCTTCATTAAAGTTATTGGGTTCCACCATGGATATGAAGCTTATATGTGATTGCTCAGTGTCTTTGATTATCCTTCTCCTGGTTTGTACACCTTTGTCTTTCTCACCAATTATTTGACTTGCAGGATGATTCTTTTGAGTAATTCTGGTGGAAGGATTTGATGTTGTCTGTTGATTTGAGTCTGCTTGAGTATTTGTATCTTCATCTGACTTAGAGTCTTATTTTTCTGATTCTTGGACTTGTTCATCTTCAACTTCAGCTATGTTCTATGTAGCAGACTTAATATTGCTCACCTCTCTTACTGGGACTCCTTCATCAACCTTTAAATCAATGCAATCAACTAATTTATACAATCTTTTATTAAAGCATCTATATCCCTTACTATTGTTAGCATATCCTAAGAAGATGCCTTCATCAGCCCTGTCATCATACTTGCCAAGGTTTTCATTATTATTCTTTATGTAGCACTTACTCCCAAAGACTTTGAAGTGTTTGATTGAAGCAGGTCTTCCATAACACAATTCATAAGGTGTCTTGTCACTATGTGGTCTGAGGTGGGCTTTGTTAAGAATATGCACTGTTGTGTGCATTGCTTCTACCCAGTAGGTTTGACCAATGTTCTTCTCATTCATCATTGACCTGGCCATTTTATGAACTATTCTATTTTGCCTCTCAACTACTCCATTTTGTTGTAGAGTTCCTGGGATTGTGTATTCTCTCTTGATCCCATGTTTATCACATAATTCCTTGAAATCACTTGACATAAATTATCCTCCTCTGTCTGATATTACTTCCTTTAACCTGTTGCCCGTTTGATTCTCAGTTAAAGCCTTAAATATTTTAAATTTCTCAAATGCTTCAGTTTTTTTTTTTAGAAAAGCAACCCAAGTGAGTATGGAGTAATCATCAATTATCAACATGAAGTAGTTTTCTTTCCCTATGCCTTCCTGTCTTGATGGTCCACATAGATCCATATGAACTAATTGGAGTGGTTTCTCTGTTGAAGTAGAGCTCTTGGATTTAAACATTGTCCTCATTAGCTTTCCTACTTGGCAGGGTTTACACACATAATCTTGTGGCTTTGATATTCTTGGAAGATATTTTACTGCCTCAAGATTTTTGAGCTTGATTAAGTGGTCAAAGTTTATATTTCCAAGTCTCATATGCCATAACCAAATTTCATCATGTTTTCTTAGATGCCACTCTTCTCTATCTTCTTTCAGCACATATACATTATTATCTGTCCTTATGCCTTTAGCCACCACTTGTCCTGAGTTTATAGACTTTATCTTAGTATCTTTGGAAGTGAACACAACTTCACATCCTCTGTCACACATTTGATTTACACTGAGCAAATTATGTTTCATCCCATTTACAAGTAGAACATCATGGAATTTTCCTTTTCCATTACTCAAACTCACCATCCCTTTACCCTTGATTTTACCTGGTTCATCATTTCCAAAGGTCACATTTACTGTTTTGCTTTTACTTATAGACATAAACTTATCCTTGTCTCCAGTCATGTGCTTGAAACATCCACTGTCTGTATACCAAGGGTATTTTTGTTTTTGAGCTGAAAGTACTAGGCCACATTTTTCACTATCTTTCTTTTTCCATGTGCTGGCATTTCTAGCTAAGGGTTTTATCCTTGGATCTGCTTTGTAATTATTCCTATGGTAGTTTGCAGCTTTGTGGTCGAAGTTATGACAGTCATGGCATTCGAGCTCATTGTTCAATAGTTCAAAGTGATTGGTGCATGTAGTGTACCTTTTTGCTAACCAAGGCTTTTAATGCGCAATATAACAATCTGTACACGCACTTGTACATAATTCGTACATGCATTATATAATCACATGCATTAAAGTAATGAAATACCTTTAACTCAGAGTAAAAACATATAATTTTACTGCTACGATTAACAATCCATAACATTTAACAGTAATTCATATACACAGCGGAAATCATGATAATTTATGTAGCATAGTCATGCAAAATGGAACAAGAACATAGTTAGATACTTATCTTGTAACAGTGGTGAAATCCACCAACCAAGTGCAGGTCTTCCATGAACCTCCCAGCCTTAGACCACACTGCTCATCATCTCAACAGTGGATCACCCCTGAGCTGGGACCGAGCTCCACCCCAAGGCAAGGAATCCTAGGCTAGGCTGAGGTTACAGGGAAACAACACAGAAATATATGGAAGGATTCATCCCAAAGATGCCATCTTACACCCACTACTACCAGACTCTCATTTCCCACATGCCTGTTCCGCCCGGGAGTATACACCTTCACACGCACATTCCATCGGTGCTAACCTCCTCTCTGGGTCTCGGCAACAGGCCGGATCAGGAAGTCTCAGAGTCTGAAGCTGGTGCTGGACACTCTCTGGAAGAAACCGCTTCCCAACAAACTCTTTCACCTGGAAAGAGTTGCTCACAGGGCTGACAACCTGCCTCTTCCAACCACAGTCGCCTCCCTCACCCGAAGAGAGGTCATACACAAGCTCAACCCAAGCTTACTCTGGCGAGTATGCCATGCGCAGTCCAGCACTGCGTGGCTGCAACAACCAATTGGGAAAAACAGACACGCGCTTCCCAAACAGGTTCAACATTCACCGGATAGTCTCACGGTTTTTGGTTTCGGGATTGTACGAGGGTACTCTTGCAGAGGTCGGACTGGTTCACGCTTAGACGGTTGGGTAGAATGGAGAAGATCCCCCTCCCACGGTTCATCTCGACTATTATATTTGCATGCACTAGGGTTGACACTTGTCACCCTGGGAAATGCATGCGTTCCCACAACAGACATCCCTTTTGCACGTTTTCCCTTGCCAGGAACTTAGGATAAAATAAAATACACATGTCT
>SNQJ01S0093889.1:32160-44027 GCA_010110895.2 Picea sitchensis | reverse complement strand
AGGAAACAGATTAAAGGTTGTAAGATCATACAAAGGAGGATAATTTATGTCAAGTGATTTCAAGGAATTCTGTGATAAACATGGGATCAAAAGAGAATACACAATCCCAGGAACTCCACAGCAAAATGGATTAGTTGAGAGGAAAAAAAGAACAGTTCAGCAAATGGTCGGGTCAATGATGAATAAGAAGAACATTGGTCAAACCTACTTGGTAGAATAAATACACACAACAATACGTATTCTTAACAAATCTCACCTTAGACCAGACAGTGAAAAGACACCTTATGAACTGTGGTCTGGAAGACCTGCTTCAATCAAACACTTCAAAGTCTTTGGGAGTAAGTTCTACATAAAGAATAATAATGAAAACCTTGGCAAGTATGACGACAGGGTTGACGAAGGCATCTTCTTAGGGTATGCTACAAACAAAAAAGGATAAACATGCTACAATAAGAGGCTGCATAAATTGGTTGATTGTATTGACATACAAGTTTATGAAGGAATCCCAGTAAGAGAGGTGAGCAATACTGAATCAACCACAAAGGATATAGTTGAAGTTGAAGATGAACAGGTCCAAGAATTAAAAAAAGAATACTCTGAGTTATATGAAGATACAAACACTCAGGAAGACTCAAATCAACAGACAACATCAAATCCTTCCTCCAGAATTACTCAAAAGAATCATCTTGCAAGTCAGATAATTGGTGAGAAAGGAAAAGGTGTACAAAATAGGAGAAGGATAATCAAAGACACCTAGCAATCACATATAGCCTTCATATCCATGGTGGAACCAAAAACCTTCAATGAAGCCAGTGAATATGTAAATTGGTTAAAATCAATGAATGAGAAATTGGATCAGATTGAGAAGAACAATACTTGGGAGCTTGTTCCTAGACCGACAGATAAGAATGTAATTGACTCCAAATGGGTGTTTAAGAATAAAATGAATGAACAAGGAAAAATAGTTAGGAATAAAGCCAGATTGGTCTGTAAAGGATATGCTCAAATAGAAGGACTAGATTTTGATGAAACATTTGCGCCCGTAGCAAGATTAGAAGCTATTAGAATGTTTCTCTCCTATGCTTGCCGTAAGAAGTTTAAAGTCTATCAAATGGATGTCAAGTCATATTTTCTAAATGTATATCTAAAAGAAGAAGTATATATGGAACAACTAGAACTTAGAAGGTTTCCAACTATCAGATAACCTTGAATTTATCTGCAAGTTGAAGAAACAAGATCCCTATGCCTGGTACTACAGACTTGATAAGTATTTTCAAACAAACGATTCAAGAGATGAAAAATTGACAAAAATCTATATATCAAAACAGAGGGTAATGATTTTCTCATTGTGTTTGTCTATGTAGATGACATCATCTTCGTAAGTAATAATGATTCACTGGTAAAATGGTTTTCTTCTGCTATGCAGTCTGAATTTGAAATGTCTATGATAGGGGAACTATCATTTTTTCTTGGTCTTCAAATTACTCATATGTTTGAAGGAATATTTCTTTCTCAGGAGAAATACTGAAAAGGTTTCAAATAGAAGATTCTACACCTGTGAGCACACCTATTGTCACTGGATGCAAGCTAAGAAAGTATGATGACTCACCTAATGTTGACCAGAGTTCATATAGGTCTATGATAGGCAGCCTGTTGTACATCACAACATCTCATCCAGACATAATGCATGTTTTTGGAATGGTAGGAAGGTATCAGTCTGCACCTAAACAGAGTCATTTGATAGTCGTCAAAAGAATATTCAAATATTTGAAAGGAACGATGAATTATGGCCTATAGTATCCTAGGAATAAAAAATTTCAATTATCAGTCTATTTAGATGTTGATTTGACTAACTGCATGGATGAAAGGAAAAGCACGAGTGGAGGTGCACTCTTCTTAGGAGATTCCCTTGTAGCATGTTTGAGCAAGAAGAAAGGTTCCATTTCCTTATCGACTACAAAAGATGAGTACATTGCAACTGCCACTTGTTGTACCCAAGTATTATGGATGATCCAGACACTTGTAGACTTGGAGGTAAAATATACTACATCGATCCCAATTCATTGTGATAATACTAGTGCAATTAGTGTGTCAAAGAATCCTGTATTTCACTCCAAGACCAAGAATATACCCATCAAGTATCACTTCTTGAGGGAACAGGTGACCAACATTGTTGTCTCTTTGCATTATATTCCATCCAAAGATCAGATTGTTGATATCTTCACCAAACCGCTTGCAAAATCTCAGTTTGAGTATCTACGCCAGAAGTTGGGTGTGACCCCATTATCAACCTAAGAGAATCCATCCTGTCAGGGGGAGTATGTATTAGTTGAATATTTGATACCTCTGAAAAGTACTGCAATAGATCAGGGGGAGCATATTTTCTTTGGCATTGATGTCAAAGGGGGAGAAAAGGTGTGGTTTGGATGCTACAGTTGGAGGTCTAAGTAGAACAGTGAAACCTTTCAGGGTTTCCATCAATATCAAAGGGGGATATTGTTGCCATGTTTTACAGGAAGCACATGCTTTTCATTGATGGAAAGAACAACAATGAAACAAACCTCGAGAGTGCATAAGACGAGAAATGTCAGAAGAGATAGTGGTCCAGAAGTGCAGACGAGTTCCAATAAACAAACTCGTAGGAGGGATAGAGGCTTGGAAGTGTTCAAAGGAAGTATGAGGATCGAAGTCACCTCGTGGAGAAAAGACAGAAGAGCAGCACCGAATATATATTGAGCCATCAATCTAAGAACATGATCAAAGAACAACATCTGGTTCATGTCAAAAGTTGTGAGGAGGTTACCGTTCGGGGAATCTCACTTCGAAATAATTGGCAACTTGAAAGTTGAATTACCTGAAGCCCAAAATATGAAATAGATGTGGACCATTAGATCTGGAGAAAATGTGATGACCGTCAAATTGAATTAGTGGAAGGACAGGATAAGAAAGGGCTGATATCTAAGATCACAATCACCCAAATATTCATCAGTCGTCAGATCTAATTAATTGAAGGGTAAGTTAAATGGGGCTATAGAGTTGACAATTTGATCAAACCCGAATTATTGTCAGCCATCGAATCATTTTCAAGTGGAAGGACAGGATAATATAGAAGAGATGTATTGCAGACAGATCAGGTCGTTGATCTAATATCTTGATCCAACAAACATCATTTTTTTCGGGTCTAAATATCTGAGGAGGTTACTCTCCGAAAAAATCTCACTTCAAGAATTCAGTTTGATATTTGAAATTCCTGAAGCTCGGAGACGTGGAGAGCCGAAATACATTCTCGACCATCAGATCATCCAAAGAAGATCGTAGCCATCGGATCATATGAAGAATACCTCAAGCGTCATATCGTCCGAAGAGAATCTGGGTCATCTGATCTAGAGCCTCAGTTTGAGATTGGAAATAATCGAAGCCTAGAGACCCAAAGAGACGAAATAAATCCTCGACCGTCGGATCATCCGAAGTGAATTTCAAATGTCATATCATTCTGAAGTGGAAGGATAGGATAAGTTAGGAAAAGGTCGCACTAATCTCAGCAATCGAGAATTGGGGACTCAGATATACGGCTGAGAGGGCATATTGGACCCCCTCGATCTTTCTTCCTTTAATCGAGGGGGCTTGAGTTGGTGGTATTTTACATGTGGGACCCTCATACATGTCACCTTCCTGTCAACTTGGACCCCCCTCACTCATTACCACTTACCACCTAACCCCCCCTCCGATTAAACCACCAAACCGCACATACTTACCACCTCCATGCTCCGACGTCACACTCCACTACCTGCTACAGGTCACACTCCACTACCGCACTCTACATCCACACTCCACTACATTTCCTACACGTCACGCCCACATTAGTAGACCTTAGCAAAGACATGTGGCAGAACACATTAGAAAGGACATGAGTCATCCGATCTGAAAGATCACTTCAAGTGTATTCTCAATTGTTGATCATATTACAGTGGAAGGATAGTGTAAGTTTGAAAATTTGAAATCTCAAAGTTTCGAAGGGTGAAGTTCCAACGGTCGTCCATATCAATGTTTGATTAACTCCTAGCCATCAGATTGAACGATGAATAGATGAGTGTAAGGATAAAATCTAACCATTGATTTGTTTCCATAAAATAAACCGTCCAATCTAATCTGTCCACTTAGGAGCACTGTCAATATTGTAAGATCGACGGTCCCATTGCATTGCGGGGCTAGAACATGATCGTGTCTTAATTTCTCGCGAGTGGGCTGCAATTGAAACCATGGTTTTGGAGAAAGGGTATGTGGAATATGGAGGTAAATTGCGGGGTGAAAATCAGTTTGTTCTACACTTCGGACATGCCTGTAATCACGTGGTCACATGATTTCATCACCCAAGGTCATATCGATGGAGGAGCTAGCACGCCACTAAAATCCACTTCAGATTTTGGGAGATCGGGAAGAGCCTTTTGAATAGGTGTTTGGTCACTGTCAATGGTCATGTGAAGGAAGGGTCTTAGAATCCAAAGACGCCAAAATGACTCTCTGTAACTAACAGAATGCAGTGATTGTATCTGCCAAAGAATTTGAAGAGCTTCAGGGTGATCACTAGAGGAGCTGAAGAGTCTCGAGGTAACTACCAGTGGAATGAAGACTCATCATAGAGACAATTGACAGATGGAAGAGAGTCGAAGACTGTAACTGCCAGAGAAGCCAAAGAATCTCATGATAATGGTCACTGATGAAGAACAAACTCAACATGATTGCCAAAGAGAATGAAGATTTAGGTGTATGATCTTGTAGAGGACTTGGCATGATAAATATACGCAGAACAAAGAAAAGATGGTTTCTTCGGTTGTGAGTTATTCATGCGGGTAGAAGCATGTTGTGGGCATTAGCTTAAACACATAGAAGAGGCATATTGCATAGAATGGAAATAATACATAGAGCATAAAGTGCAGAAGAAAGACATAGAACATAAATGTATATCTGAGAGAGGAAGAGAAAGTTGAGGCATGCAGGAAGAGTAGAACAGTGATCAGACTAGTAATCCTTTGAAAAACACTATATCACTGTAATAAGTTTCAATAATGATTTTTTTATAATGAGGGTGGTAGAGTGGAGCTAGGAAGGAATTTCGTCCTCATAGTTTCAAGTGGGTTCTTGAACACAGGGAGTTGTAGCTTCCATCTAGTTGCAGCCAGAAAAACCAGGGTGGTAGGGTGGCACAAGGGAGAACTATTGTTCTCTGTTATACAGGTTGGTGCCTGTGTAACTGGAATTTTTTGCTTCCATCCATTTGGTGCTTGAACACTTGGGGAGTTGGTGCTCTCAGCAAGTTGCTTCTTTTAAAACAGAGGTGGTAGCCTCAAAAGGAGTTAGTGATCATAAGAATTATAATGTATAGAAAATAAAAATTACTTATCATGTCAAGAAGAAGAGGTTTTTCCATTTATGGGTTTCCTCATGAAATATCTGTCTCTGTATATTTCATGTGTGTGATTGATGTTGAATATTCTATTGCTTACTTCCCTGCATTATTGTGATAGTCATTGAGTGTTTTGTAAAGATTTTGAAATGGGAATAATTGTTTAAGCACAGTAACCACTGATTCACCCCCCCCCTCTCTCATTTTTCGAACAAGATGGTGTGCGCACCATGGATAATTTTGAATTCACTGACATAGTGGATAATACTTCGCCATATTCAACATTGTTGGGTTTGGATTGGGCATTTGATAAAAAGGATATTATCAACTTGAAGACAATAAAGATGATATTTGAATTAGGGGAGTACAAATTTATTTCACCATTAGATCCCTTAGAAGGAGAAAGGTATGTAGAGCCCACACATAATATCCTGACAAAAGATGTGAATCAGTTACACAAAACTACCACACACATGAAGAGGATTATATCAACCCAACTACATATGTCATGCTCGGTTGGAGGAGTATTAGTTATTGTGCTTTAGACTCTGACACGAGAATGGAGAACTAGAAGCAATGACTACATGAATTATCTACTAGGAGATGTTCCAGAATGGCACGAGCATTGAGATGGGTTGGTACAGAGGTAAGAGAACCCCCTACTTTTTATGGCTTATGATTTAGAAATTTTTTTAATGAAGTATGAGGTAGAGGTTAGGGAAAATAAAATATTACCATCATTAGATATTTCTTTAAAGTATATACCTACAAGATGGTGGGGTACACACAAGGTAAATATCAAAAAATGGTTTCAATGCAAAAGGTTACTACGCATCATATTCGGCATAGAGTAGGAGTATAAATATGAGGAGAAATATGAAGGATTTGGTCAACCTGAACAACATGTAGAGAAGTGCATGGTCTAGTGGATATTAGTACCACCAGAATAATGGTCACACCATTTTATTCACACACTAGAAGGTATTCCGAAGAACTAGTACACAGAACATGAACAACGTATAGAAACTATTAACTGGAAAGAGATACAACAGAAATTTGTAGTTACATTTTCCTTTAAGCATGACAATCCAAAGATGGATACAATGCTAAAAGTGGTAAGAGACAGGTTATTTGAAGAACTAGTGTTTGAAATAGTTCCAACATATCAAAAGTAGATCAGACAAACAATTAAACAATTGTTTCACTGTAATCACGTCACAGAAGCATAAGATCCAGCAAAAGATAATCCATGCAACAGACATATTCTAGAAGTGGAAGGTGAAAGGAAAGTATAAGGCCCAGAGATGGATTCATAAGATTATGCTACACCATTAAATATTAAGTAGTTCAACATTGGAACTACAGACTACCCAAAGAAGGCGGATATTGGAGATTATTGGGATAATCAGACAGTAGAAAGGATCACATAATTAATGCGCAAGTACAGTGACTTATTCCCAAAAAAATTCTCATAGATGAAGGGGTTAGTAGGAGAGATAGGATAGATGAAGATCCCATTGAATCCAGAAGCAAGACCTATCAGAAAGAGGTCATACAGATTGAATCCAATATACAAAGAAAAGGTGAAGGCAGAAATTGACAAGATGTTAGACGCTGGTGTCATGGAACCTATAGAAGAGTCAAAATGGATCAGTCCTATGGTGGTGCAAGAAAATAAGCAAGGAGGGATCAGGATTTGTGTAGATTTTAGAAAATTGAATGATGGTTTCCTATATGATCACTTCCCTACCCCATTTACATACGAAGTTTTGGAGAATGTATGGGGTCAACAAGCTTATTCGTTTACAGATGGATTTTCGGGTTATCATCAGATTAGGATCGCGCTAGAAGATAGAAATAAGAAAACATTTTCTATAGAGTGGTGGTCATTCTAGTATACAATTATTCCATTTGTATTGAAGAATGTACCAACCATTTTTTCAACGTTAGTAGTAGTATCTTTTAAGGACTTTATTCATAAGTTTTTGGAGGTTTACCTGGATGATTGGATAACGTTCAGTCTATTAAAAGATCATGTTGAAGTATTGAGGCTGATGTTGGATAGATGTAGACAGTGTTAGATATCATTGAACATTAAGAAATGTATTTTGAGTGCACCTTTTGGGATTTTGTTAGGACATGTGGTGTGTAAACAGGGTCTACTAGTTGACCTTGCTAAAATTGTTTTCATAGTTAACATACCACCACCAAAGTCACTGTTCCAGTTGAAGAGTACATTAGGCCATACAGGGTATTACAAAAAAGTCATAAGGGGATATGAAAAAATCACCACGCCAATGGAGAATTGTTTGAAGGATACTAAGTACCAGTGGAATGATGAATGCTAGAAGAGTTTGTAAATTTTAAAGGAAAAGATGGTTACTATGCCATTTCTGGTTTTCCTGGATTGGTTAAAGGAATTTCATGTGCATGTGGATGCATATTCAATTGCATTAGGATAAATTTTAATTTATCCAGGAGAAGGTGATATAGATCACTGTATTTCTTTTGGAAGCAGGAAGCTGTCAGATCCATAGTAGAACTGCAATACTACAGAAAGAGAAGGTCTAGCTATGGTGTATGCTTTGCAGAAATGTAGACATTACATGTTTGGAAAACACTTTAATATGTTTACATATCATTCATCTCTGAGATACTTAGTTAATAAACTAGTGTTGGGGGGAAGGATATGCAGATGGCTATTATTATTTCAGTAATTTGACTTTGAAGTTTTGGTGAAGCCTAGAAGATTGAATGCAGGACTAGATCATGTATCCATGATAACAAATGGTGAAGAACCCAGTAACTTGGACTTTCCCAATGCACAATTGTTTTCAGTATAGATAGAAGATGAATATTTTACTGACATTATTGAGTTTTTGAGTACAAGATTTGCACCAAGAGAATTTAATATTGCACAGAAGAAAAATTTGGTGGTCAGAGCTGCAGATTATTAGTTTATTACAGGTAATTTATACAAACTTCGAGTAGATAACATCTTGAGGAGATGTGTGATGGAGCATGAAATACCCATTATTTTGGAAGATTCACGTGAAGGGATTTCAGGAGGACACTACGCAGGAAAAGTTATTGCACAAAAAGTATTTCACGTAGGATTATGGTGGCCAAAAGTTCATAAGTATTCAAAATAATATTGTCAGAAGTGTAATGTTTGTCAAAGAGTTAGGAATCCATCCAAGAGGGATGAGATGCCACTGATACCACAATTTACTTTACAAGTTTTTGATAAATGGAAAATAGGTTTTTAGGTCCAATTAATCCACCAACAAGAAGATCAGGAGCTAGATATATTATTACGGTGACAGAATACTTGACCAGATGGGCTAAGGAAGCACCAGTGAAGGATCGCAGCATAGAGACTGCAACACATTTTTTATTTGAGACTGTAGTAACAAGGTTTGTATGTCCAATAATATTGATGAATGATTAGGGGACTCACTTCATTAATAGTGCAATTGAGGCAATGCTTGAAGAATTTAAGATGTACCACCAGAAGAGTACTCTGTATAACCCTCAAGAAAATGGAACAGTGGAATCCTTCAACAAGATTTTGGAGAATGATTTGACAAATATTTGTAATATAAACATAGATGATTGAGATTTGAAGGTACCAACAGTACTTTGGGCATATAGAACTACCTACAAGAAGCTAACAAGGAAGACACCCTTTATATTGGTGTATGGACAGAAGGTAGTGGTTCCCTTAGATTATTTGATACCAAGTCTGTGCATTGCATCAATTACAGAGATGACAAAAAGGGGCGCAACACAGGAAAGATTGGCTCAAATGATGGAATTGGAAGAGGATATAATCATAACATGTTTTCATCAGGAGGTACAAAAAAAATGATAAAGCATGGCATGACATACATATCAAGAAGAATACATTTAAGAAGGATATTCGGTTCTCCTCTACGACAATAAGTATTTGCAGCACCCAGGAAAGCTCAGAATGCATTGGCTAGGGCCATATCACATAAAGTCTATCACATATGGAGGTGTTGTACAACTGCAATACTTAGTAGGTAAGGAAGTTCAAGGAATTGTGACTGGTAGTTGACTGAAACTATATAGGGGCAGTCGACCCACTGACTCTTAGTAGTGCAACGCAGTAACAAGACTTGTACATATTCTACATAATAGGGGTTAAAAGAAACAAAAGGAAGATAAAAATAGAAAAATGTAGAAAAATCCAAAAAGAAGTCGCTAGAGGAATACGTGATACTTGGGAATGACAGCACGCAACAGACAGAAATTGGTGTGACATAATTTATAAGACTATGCACAAGAAAATTAGGCATCGCGCAACAAAACGAAGAAATAACCGGAAAAACAAAAAACAAGTGAACGAAAAAGGATGACCGAGTTAGAACATTAATGACAGGGTTTATAAAAAGGGAAAATATAGGAAGAGTTCGACACTTAGCGATTTTGGAGAAACAAAGCACTTGAGAGCGTGAATAGAGGATGATTAATAAATCAAGATAGGAATTCACATGCAAGGTGAGTAATATGGCACCCTCGAAGGTTGGCACTATCGGATGATTTGTAAGAGTAACCCGACAGCGAGGAAGGAAGAAGGAAAGAATGGAATAACTGGAGAGTTTTGTGGAGATAGAGAATGTTACGACATAATATACCGAATCCATCAATCCTACTAGGATAGAAGAAGAAAAAACAACTGTAGAATAGGTGCAAGCAGTCCATAGCGCAAAAAATCCTAACAATGGGGCAAAACCTAATCCCAAAAACCCTGCAAAAGTGGAGGAAATAGAGAAACAAAAACAGAAAGCCAATGCAGAGGAAGTACTAGTCGAAGATATCATAGGGCAACAAGAGCTAGAGAGAAAAGAAGAAGAAGAAGAAGCCAAATATGAAGTTTCATAAGAAAACCTAGTTTTGGGTCAGAAATAACTTTACCTTACATCCCATACATTGTAGTTGTTGTTGAAAATATGCTTGGGAAGGTGCCAAAGTTAAAATATGTTGATCATGATGTGACAGATGCAAAAAAGTTTCTTGTCCTTGCGCAGGAAATTTACTTGGAGAACAGGGGAGAGGTAGGACCCTTAGGGAAACCCATTTTGGAGCCTGTGCAGTGGATCACAAGGCTATACAACTCGATCATTATGAATCCATTGGAAATACCACATTTGAGGAGTGGTAAGAATGTGGGCCTTTGTGTGAAGCAATTGTTGGCCAGGGTACATGGAGGTATCTCGTGGATGGAAAAACCAGTCCCCATAGATGTATATCTCATAGACAATATCACAAGGTTCTCTACCAGTGTTGTAAATCCCGAAGATTACTTGGACAACAAATCTAGGGACAAAGAAATTGTAGAATAAGTTAAAGTGCAGTTCGGGACAAACAAGGGCACCGGGGGTATAATAATAAAGGACATCAAAGTCCCTGCGACAAATTTTTCTACAAAGTTGATGGCTTGTGAACTTTTGAGAAAGTGCAGAAAGGAAGAGGCCCTGACAAGAGTGATAGTTGTAGTTGCGCAGTGTGCAAAGGGCATTGTATTAAGTTGGGTGAAATATTTATTGAACTAGTTTCTAATAGAATGAAAATATGCATAAGATAATGGAACATAATTCCATTATTCTTGGTTTTTGATACTAATAGCTTTGGTAGGCTGGAAAGAGCCAAAATTTTCATCCTTTTTGGACAGAAAAGGGAAATGTCGTGCAACATGGTATGAAACCTTGTGGCAGGCAAAGGACCCTAAGAACCAACAGGAAAACAACACAATGTTTTCCATATTCTTGGAAGACATGCAACATAACGTAGCCAATGTTTGGAGGATTCCAATCTATGTAGTCTAGGAAAATGAAGGGATTGGTAATTTCAAAGCTTCAAGACACCATTTGTGGATTGAGGCCATAAGGGATCCAAAGAAGAAGTCATTGGAAATGAGGTATTGTACATCACGCAAGGAAGTAGAGTGGATTGTGAAGGAATCTCCTACGCAGTGGAAGGTCCCAGACACACAAAAGAAAGGTGCAAATGTGTTGAACCTGCACAGAATAGATCTAGCTAGAAAATACTACACACATTTGCAGAGAGAAATTGAGAAACAAGAAGTAAGATAGAAAGAATGGAAGAATTCTCATTAACTGTATTCCACACTCAAAGAGTGAATAATTTACAATAGATATAGGCTACATAAGTAACTAATGAGCCATAGTGGTGGTCTAGATTGATCTGGATACACACCAACAGTTACAAGAGTAAACTGCCACCTAGTCTAGTTTCTAAGGTAGTTACCAAAGTGAACTACCACCTAGCTGAACTAACTATTCAACTAGTCTTCAGTTAATTGAGTGAACAAAGAGTAGTGAGTTGGTTATGATCCCAATGTTTCATGGTTATAAAACCAATGCAACATCTAAACTCGACTCAAGTAGTCAAACTGAATTGTCAACTGAAAGAGAAT
>SNQJ01S0093888.1:32160-42327 GCA_010110895.2 Picea sitchensis | reverse complement strand
TTCTTAATAATATTAACTAATTAATTATTATTAATTACTTGTTCATATATGTCAATGATTAATTAATTATTAATTGACTTATTAATTATTTGAGTAAAGAATTAAAGGGGTTAATAATTTAATTTATTAAAGACTTACATATACGGGGGGGAAGAAACATTAAATAAGGGGATAAGACATTAAATATAGGGATAAGACATTAAATATAGGGATAAGATATTAATGATGGGGGGAGGAGAGTCGGTGAAGGGGGATATGATGGGGAGGAGTCTTACGGGGGAGGATGATTATTTTTGGGGGGATAATTCTGGGGCATACATTTTTATGTGATTTTTGGGCTGTGGGATATTTTTCTAGTGGGAGGAGTTTGATTTTGGTGGTTTTTGGTGAATCAGAAGCAGGGGGCACCAGGTTGATGGGGGTTTTGGGCATGGGGGCCAGGATTCCTTTCGGTTTCCTGGAGTTGGGGAGCCGGACAGACTGCTCCTAGCTGGCTGGGAGGTTAGTTGGTCTGGGCAGAGTTGGGACAGTGCATCAGGCTGGGCAAGGAAGCAGGGGAAGGACAACCATATCAGTGGAAATTAGCATCAGAAGCAGGTAATTTATTTATGAAATTGCTAAGTTATTTTCATGCTGTAGTTAAATTTTAAATTTTGTTGAATATTATATGCTCATATGATGGCGAATGAATTATTTATGTATGAGAAATAATTATATGTTTAAATTGTATTAAATTTATAATTTAATTTAGTATGGTCCCTACAAAATCTATTTGTATTATGGGGATCTTGCTAGTGCCCTTACCTCCATGAGAGGCAGTGTTTTCAAGGTTTCAGGCTTTGATACCCTACCCATATAGTGGACCTGACTTACAACTGTTCGCCTATGCATCGGTTATACCGTGGTTGATTAGTTGCTTGACATAGGTACCACATAGGTTACTTGCAGGGGTTATTCTGCAGGTACCCTATATCAGATAAGGGTCGGAAAACACACAGCTATTATGGAGGATTACCTCTCCGGGGGTATTTGACCGACTGGTCGTTAATCCCATGAGGGCCCTTATAATTGATTATGATACCTTTGATATTTAGTAGGGAGTCTCAAGCCCTTCTTAGGCGAGGCATGCCTACTTTAGGGAGGGAGGCCCCTTTCACCCACTTTATCCTATTTGTGTGTATATTGGTCGTTTGATTATTTTTGGTGTGATCTTTGATTACTAGTTGGCATTAGGATATATATATATATATATATATATATATTGAATCTTAAGTCTTTGTGGAGTCAGAGCATCTTCCCCACAGGTCTTGTCACTTGTTACAGTTACCACTGCATTTTGAGTCTTTGCCTTCTAAAAAGAGTAGAGTTATTAAACGTGGTACACACACCTCCACTTATCATACTTGTGATTCTACAAGGATGAGTACTAAACTGAGTCATCAAGATATCGGGAGCCCTTAGACTCCCATACCTACTATAGTTAATGCCACCCCTTCAACTCCTGCAACCACAATGGTTGTAGTGCCAGAGGCACCTATCATCACTAATGCCCATCCTATACTGAATACTCAACCTACTGCCAGGAACCTATTTGGGTCTCTTAGTCACTCATTGGGATATAATTTTCAGTCCATCCCGATGGGCTCTAGTCCTTTTTCCTATGGTATGCCAAATTTTACTGTGCATTTTTCAAACTCCATCTGAGCCGCTGGCCCTAATGCTAGCATTGCACTTGGGGGCACAACTCGTCCTTTTAATTCATTCTCATTTGGTGGCTCTCATATCCCTCAAACGACTCCTACTGTGGGAGGCATTGCTTACTTTAACCCCAGGTCTAATTTTGTTGCTTATGATTGGAGTAACCAACCTGATGGACAAGCTTCGGCTCAAGTTTCGTCCTTTAGTCTCACCTCCTTAGTGTCGATTCCGACCAATACGTTTGGCATGACGAATCCACCTTTATCCTCCAGATTCACACCCGAAGGAGGTCAGTTTCATACCTTGGGAAACCCTCAACTTGGAGCCACTCCGGCTGGGGGAAGTTTTTATAACCCTCATCAAAACATTCCTACTGGAATGATGCCCAACCAAACCATTATGAATCATCCTGGAGGAGAGTCTTGCAATCCCGGACAAGGCCATGGTGCTTATCAGAACCCTGGATGGGCTACAATTCCCCAACCACAATCTTTCTAGGGAGCTTGGGGCTAGATGCCGCAACCCCGTCTCCCTTTTCTGGCCACGCTCAATCTGCTAGACTTGTCTAAGTTGATGAACGACCATGTGTTTCATGATCCTACATGGCCCCCCGTTCCCACCAAGCTTCCTTCATATATTCCAAAATTCGAAGGCAAGAATGGTGAGGACCTTGGTGATCATGTTACCACCTTTCACTTATGGTTCTCTTTGAATTCCCTTAATGACAATTGCATTCAGTTAAGATTATTTCAACACACCCTCACAGGGGTTGCCGCGAAATGGTATATCGAGCTACCTAAGGGGGCATATGGGACCTTTATTCAAATGGCTTTAGTTTTCCTTAACCACTTCCAATTTTCAGTTCGTTACGATGTTGGCCTAGAACTTTTGTCGAACTTACGCCAGGACAAAGCCACTCATATCTCGGATCACATCCTGGAGTGGCGTAGATGGAAGAGGTTGATCAAGACTTGCATACCCCCAGAATTCCTATTAGAGTGGTTCATGAAGTCTTTACGACCTTCTATTTCAAAGGACATTGCGACATCCGAGGTTACATCTGAGGAAGAAGCAATCTTTAAAGCCCAACAGTTAGATCTGATATATGTTCCGTTTGGGATGTTGTACGAGATTCTTCTAGATGCACCGAGGTCAAAATATGACCCTAGACAAAAGCATGGGCCTCATGCCGATGGCATTGTAGGCTCCACCAGTTTAAAATCTACAGACTCAGTGAAAATCCATTTGAAAGAGTTGTCTCCAAACCAGTCTGCAGGAGGGCCATCTTCTTCCGTGTTTTCCAATCCCACTCAGTCGAAGGATGTACATTCTGTGCAATCGTTGACCAACCCAAATCCCACTTAGTCGAAGGAAGAGGTAGAGAAACTACTTAATGTCAGCTTTATCTACCCGGTTCCCTTGACTGAATGGGTATCCAATCCCATTCCTGTGAATAAGAAGCAAGGAACCATCTGTGTATGCATGGATTTTCCTGACCTGAACAAATCTTGTCTGAAAGACAACTTCTTGAGAAGTGTGTGGTAAGCGCAGTTTTTTCTCTCGTGGACGGATTTTCAAGGTATGACCAAATTCAAATTAAACCCGAGGATCAACATAAGACGAAATTTATTTGTCCTTGGGGTACTTTCTCATACCGAAAGATGCCTTTTGGCCTTAAAAACGTCGGAGAAACCTTCTTGTTAGCATCGGAAGTTGCCTTCAGATTGTAGAAAAGGCAAGCTTGATATCCAACAGAGTTATATGGTAGATGTTGTTTATATGGATGGAGGTCGATGGACAAAAATTCGAATTTGAATGATGTTCAACACATAACTGGATAGAAAATGCATAGGGACGTGAGGGCCACATTAACTTCAATCAGGAAATTGAGTTAAAGAGAGAACGAAGGGAAGACTTAGTGAGAAAGATGAAGGAGACTGCTATAGGCATCAGGCCTTCCAGCAGCTCTGATAAGAGAGACCCAAACTCATGAGCATTCTTGAGCTCAATATTAGACACTGAAATATGCCCAAATGACATAGTTACAGTTACAAAATGATCAAACCTCCATCATCCTGCAACTGCAACAGCTCAACTGGATCTTCCATGCCTGAGCCATTCAATGCGAGAAGGAAAAGATAACACAGGGAAATGAATAAAAATAACCATGATACTACTATAATCAAACCTCCATTACAACAGTATAAGGATCATCGACTTGATCATCCATGCTCGAGTGTTTTAAACAAATTTTATAGACAAAATGAAAAAGAGGGAATCTGACTTCTATTAACATGAAAGTCTCAAATCGATTACATAACCAGAGAACAACTATGGCAGAACAAACATTATAGATGGGATCTCTTCTCGACCAAAGACCATTACCAAATAACATAACTCCATACATATACTCAAAAATTTCGTAAACAACAACAGAGGTGTGCTCGAGCTTCCATGGTGTTGCGTCTTCTTCGTCAAAAGAGATCTAGGCTCTGCTATCCCCTTTGTGTCTCTTCGGTCAGACTTCTCATGTAATTTTTTTGTCAGACGTAACTTCAGACTGTTTGGGCTGACAGACTGGCTTCACGATCAGACTGTTTTGTTATTACATTCATGGGGGAGATGATGTTTCAACCACCTCCCCGGATTTCATAACTTCTTCATCAAGATCTGGACAGACGCAAGCCCACTTGGCACCTGGAAGACATGGCGGCCTCGCCTTTGCCACCTAGAGCTTTGTTGGATGGAGCTGACGAGGATGAGGTGATGGGCATGACCGATAGGCTACCGGGTGAATGATGGAGTTGACGAGGATGAGGCGATGGGCATGACCGATAGGCTACCGGGTGAATGATGGAGCTGACGAGGATGAGGCGATGGGCATGACCGATAGGCTACCGGGTGAATGATGGCTAGGTGGAGGAGACACAGAGGCCGAGAAGAAGCTACGGTGGCAGAGGGAAAAGGAGGCGACACCGGGATGAGGGATAGGTGATAGGAGGGGAAGAAGGTAGGTGTCAGGAAGCGAGAGGGGTAGTGGGAGTGGGAGATGTGATAGGCACAGGAGGGAGGCTGAGTGGGAAACATGTGCTTGGGTTGAGCGTCGTAGATCTGAGGTACCAAACCATCACATCAACCCTAGAGGACTTAGGATAAAGCACATGAAGTGGGTTTTTTAAGCCCCTTTCTTTTCATTTTGTCATCTAGAGGCCAAGTGCAAGGAAAACATCCCCCCTACAAGGATATGTGATAACACTTCCAACATGTTATGGCCTTCGCATTCCACGATCTTAAGCATATAGTTGATGCTTATATTGATGATCTTGTTGCTCACTCTCGTAAGAGAGAGGATGACCCTAAGCACCTTCTGCTAGTTTTTGAAAGATGTCGTCATTATAGAATTCAGTTGAACCCTCATAAATGGATATTTTGTGTTAGGTCTAGACGTCTTCTAGGACTTTTAGTCTCTGAGACTGGGATCATGGTAGATTCGTTAAAGGTTGAGGCAATACTTCGATTAGCTCCCCCGCGCACTATTCGACAACCTCAAGGTTTATAGGGGAAAGATAACTTTTTATGTCGGTTTATAGTAAGATATGCCAGTATTACTAAGGGTTTCATGCGTCTTTTGAAGAAGGACACCATCTAGGATGAGTGAGCCCAGGTATCCTTTGATGATTTGAGCAAGCTTTGGTATCGATGCCTCTGTTGATTTCTCTGGACTACAGTAGAGATTACTTGTTTTATGTCGCCATGTCCAAAGAGACGATTGGTACTACCAGCAAAACATATATCACATGTATAAATTAATGGCAAATTGCATTGAAAAATACTTGATTTAACAGTACCAATTACATTTTCCAACACTAGACTGTCAACTGATGAAATATTATGAAAGATTTCATGAAAATGCTTTAAAATTCACATGAAGTCCACACATTTTTAATAGTCTGCTACTTCATTACAATTACGTGAATCCACGAAACTGTAAATTGTAAAAAGGACGTAGATATATAGCACATGCCGATTTCCCAACAATACATTGTCCACTGAGGAAATATGAAACAATAGCAAATAGAACAAGTCAATTTCATAAAACTCATAATAGTTGGAAATATTTTTCAAATAAAAAGACAATTGTATAGTTAGCTCTGCTTGAAATACTTTCTAAAAAAATTGCCATATCGTCTAGCCTTTTAGACTAGGATTGCTTGAAACACTTTCTAAAAAAATTACAATATCGTCTAGCCTTTTAGACTAGGATTTGAAGATTGAGTTGCTAATCTAAATGAATCCTAGGATGCCATGAAATTACAAAGAGATGCACACAATGAATAAGTGAGAATGCAAAATACATGGAAATGGAAGATGATGAAAAGAACCAAATTATTTAACTAGTTTCTTTGAAGTCTCATATTAAAAGATGGTTACAACATAGTATTGATCCTGATTGAGGGGATGCAAGAGGATTAGTAGTGAAAGGAGACTCTAATAGGAATTACTCTTGTAATTTCTTAAGACTTTTTGGTGAATGAGACATATATATTAGAGGAAATCACATCTTTATTGGTTGTAAATGTTTATTGTTTAATATTTAGAATGTAGAAATAAATTATGGTGAATTATGATTGAGTATTTGTATTTTGATAATTTGATATTTCAAAAGGATGCAATTAGTTAATCTAAGGCTTTTCTTATCACTTCAAAGTGTTTTTTTGGAATCTTTTCCAAAAGATGCAATTATAGGTTGTGCTTGGTACCTCCTTATATAAAGAAGTCAATCTACTGCTTTCCTTAACACTTCACAGATTTTTTTGGGATCTTTTCCAATAATAATGGTTTAAGTGTTTACTATTTTCAATGGATTCATCTTTTTTTATAAATGATTATATTGTAAAGTGAAATGTTTATAACTTTAATTTGAAGTTATAAATGAAATTTGAAGTTTTTTTTTTTTAATTTAAAACCAATAGGTAATGTTAGTTTTTAGTGAGTAGATGCTATCACATCAAATCAATTTAGGGAGATGTATTCTAGAATTAATTTTCAAATGAACAAAATTTTATTTGAAAAATGCATTATAAATCATTGATGTTTTTCAATTATTGTGTGTGTTAAATTATTCACAACAAACACCCATATAACATATAAAAGAGAGTATTAATATCAAATGAAATTTCAACATCACATAAATAATAACCTTAAGGAAACAAATGACTGATAAATCATAACATGACATTGTGATTATGCTCATAGGGGTACATCTATTGGAAATGGATACATTTAATCATCTTTTAATTATAAATTTCAATGTTATGGCTACTATTTTTGAATGTGTCCCTTTAACTGTTTACTTTTTACATTTACTTAATCATGTTAAGAAATTACTATATGGTCATTTGATTGCCAAGTTTAAATGATTGCCAGGTTTGATATTAAACATTTACTTCACTATTAACAGCTTCATATTTACATTTTAGCCACCTTTAACCATATATTTCATATAACTATGAACAACAACTGTAGTATTGGACAGTTTCAGCTGTATATTTGGCCACAATTTACAATTAAAATAACCACATTTTTACTGTCAATAAAGCCACAATTTTTTGTGAAACTGATCATGAATTTGTTGGGAATGAAAGCCACCAAATTGTTGGATAAGAGGCCACAAATTCTCTTAAGAAAAACTGCATTTTTGCTAGACATAAAGAGCACCAATTTTCAGCCAAAAACAACCATGAATTTAAAACGATAAAGGAACATGGATTTACATTAAAAATAAGACTTTAACAAGTTTTGCTACCAAAAAATGTCATGGAATTGCACTAGAAAGGGACCAAAATTTGTTGAGGGAAAGATCACAAAATTGTTGAATTTTGATCATAATTGAAGAGACCTAAAATTTGTAAAGGATATTTTCTATGAAATCGATTTTTGCCACGGAATCTCAATGAAAAGGGAACTATGAATTAGCTAATAAACAGCCACGATATCGTTGGAAAAGGGTTTATGAATTACTGTTTTAACCAGCATAAAATTGTTATTTTAAAACCCAAAAAATGACAATGAAAAGCTCAAGAATTTGTTGTAAACAAATCCTATCAAATGGCAGCAATAAAATGGAATAACTAACTGGCATTGGTAAAATGAAAAAGTTATCAAACTAGATCGCACAGGGCGCAACCAGATCAGACTTATAAATCTGTTAGAATTATTAATAATACATACCCACCATATTAAAACTGTTATAACACAAAGCTTTTACATACTTCAAAAATTTACAGTCTAATACAAACAACAAGCATTGATGTTTTCACATCAACCAAAGGAGTTTACACCCAAGACCAACTTTATAAAAAGTTATAAAATCTCACAAACTTACACCCAAGACCAACTTTATAAAAAATCATAAGATATTATTCTTATAACATTTATATTTTTGGAACTTACACCCCCACAGCTAACGTTGTAAAGATACATAAAATATCATTTACGTAAGAGATTTCTATCAACTAAATAGAGATTTCTGTGGTTTGACATGAGTTTTGTGGTCGACCCGTTGATCGCGGGCTTGAAGTGTGGCTGCGCCCAGAATTGCACGGAGAATCAATGATGGAAAGATGTGTACCCATTTCCATTTCATTCTCAACATTTGTCAACTATCTACTACTTCTTCATCATCATGACGTAGTATAAACGTTTTAGGTTTATTTATTTATTTTACTTCATCATACTGACGTAGTATAAACGTTTTAGGTTTAATTTTTTTCTTTTAATTTTTTTTTGAAAGTTTACCAAATTAAATCTGGTTAGTATAAATGTTTTGTTTTTTTATATATATATATTTTTTAAAACTTTTCTTGAGTAGAAATTGATAAGATTACGGATTTTTAATAATAGAGATTATATATTTTAAGTGTTTTGGGTTTTTAAAAACACTAATTCATTTATACATTAAGAGCTCAATTTAAATAAATATAAAATTGCAATTTTATCAACAATTAAATTTTCTAAAATTCCAATTATAATTGTCAAGGACTTACAACTACAAATACAACTTACAACTACAAATAACAAATACCAAATACCAAAATTTAAAAAATTTATATTGTGAAAAAAACATGCAGATATATGTATAACACGTGCTCGATTCTCAAAAATACATGGTCAATCCATGAAGTATGAAAACGCTTTAATGTTTAAATGAGGTCCATACATTTTCCAGAGTACCAGTTCGAGGTAGTAATGGAATTGCTTAACACACTGTTTTTTTTTGTTTTTTTACTTTACACATAGTGTTTTTTACTGTTTTTTACTCTACAGCGTGTTTGGTAGAAGCAAAATAATTAATAATAACGATGAAAATGATGACACATGTAATGATGTGGAAAAATTTGAAAAATTTAATTCTTATTATAGTTTAAAGGTTTTAGTTTAAAACCTTTGTAAGAATATTTTAAGACAAATTATAATTAAAAAACATGCATTTTTTAAGTCTACAAAACTATAAAAGAAAGATCATGATTTAAATTAAACATGCATTGAAGGTATATGGCAATTTTTTTTATCAATAACATTTTAAAGATTTTATTAATTTATATTATTTACATGTTATTAATACATTGATTGAGATTGTAAAAAAAATCTAATCAGATTTTGGTTTACATCATCATTTATCCATTATATAAATGTTAAATTTTGAGTTCAACCATTTCATTATCATCATTTGGATGAAATGAAAAAGAATATTATTAAGTATATTTCTAAATTATTGAAATGTTTGCAAATTAAAAAAAATTTCATGTATCATTATCACTTTTAGAATAACACTCACTATTAATCATGATGGCTTTCATCACTAGTTTACTAGAGATAAATCAGTGTTCACATATTGTAAGCCATTTAAAATTCTAAATAAAATAAAGCTAGTTACATATAGACATGTACATTACTTGCTATTATTAATTTATTTATTTTTTATATATCATTATTTAATAAATAATAAAAAATAATAAATATGTATGTGATTTTTTAAAAATACAGTTTATTAAATTTTGATTTAGGAATATTGAAATAAAGAGTTCCAAATCTAAATCTTATGTAATATTGATAAAAAAAAATAACCAAATTTGAAGCAATTAAATATATTAAGTTTCAATGAAAACATCATCCATAAAATAAAAAAATTTAAAAATAGAAAAATACTTTATACAATATTGATAACAAAAAAAACTTAACAATTAAATATATTAAGTTCCAATAAAAACATCACCTATAAAATAAAGCAATTTAAAAATAGAAAACAACATAATAAAATAATATATTTTTATATAGAGTAAAGTTGTACATTTAAGATTAATATTATTTCAAAAGAGAAGATAATATAATACCTTGTTGATTACTCCTAAAATAAAGCAATTTAAAAATACGAAAAAACATAATAAAAGAATATATATAAAATAGTAA
>SNQJ01S0093888.1:17924-32150 GCA_010110895.2 Picea sitchensis | reverse complement strand
ATCCTTCTAGAAGCGGAAGCTTCTATTAGGTCTTCTTACATCCGCCTTATTCTATTTTATTGAAAGGTCTTATTAATATTGACCTTTATTACATCCGAATACATTGATCTACCTATGTGCGGGTTAGGACCTTAACATAATGAATTCAGATGACATTCATTTTGTTTCCCTGAAGAAGAAGCAGCAATTGAGAATCAAGGGGAGATTGGTTTTTTCATCTGCAATAGTCAAGGCGTCGGGGAAGAAGCTGACAAAATGTTGAAGGAGATGAAATTCTTTACGAGTTTCACATGGCACTATGATCCATGCGGGATCATTTCAAAAATGCGAGTGAAAAATAAAAGCATCCCGTATGTTCATGAGTCCAAGCCAGAGATCGAAAAATTTGCAAATCAAACAGTGTGGGTGCCTGACACCTTGGTTGAAGTGGAACAGCAGGTTGAAGTGGAGCAGTAGGTTCCCTCAACAACTGTGCAACAAACTACCATGCCACAGGTCCCTAAGGAGAAGAGGCCTTGACAGGAGTCATCTCCGCCTGTAACGGAGGTATCATTAGAAGAGTTCCAAATGCACACTAAGAGGCCAAAGACAGTTTCAACGTCTGGTACGACAATAGAACAAGAAGCCCCGCTTACCACAGTAACTACCACAATGATCAAGCCAATCATTCCACCTTTTGGTTCGAGCCTTTATCAGGGCATCACCCCAACAGTACCGAAGAAATCCACAGACTCTCCCCTGAATGATCAGCCAGGAAAGACTGGGTCTAAATTGGGCATCTTCGAGAAATACGAGATGATCAAGAAGAAGAATCAAACGCTTACTAGCAGCACTTGTGTCCAGTTTCGAAAACAAACGTCGACTACGCAACATAGACTGTTGTCTGCATTCGACACAGAGAAGGGTAGGATGCACATGGCCTACCTCCAAGCACAGGTATCGGATCCCAAGGTGATATCAGACTGCAAGAGGTCCACCTTTGAATTCCAAGCGAAGGACGTACACCTGGCAGATCAGATGGATCTGCACAAACAAACAGGGGAGATGGTTTTCCACACATTGGCACATGCTTCAGCTTCTACAGCAAAATTTCAGGTATCATTGAACAACGCTCAGACATAGCTTAAGCTGGAAAAGATATCATCTTTTGCGAAGGACAACAGAATCAAGACCTTGGAGGAGCTGGTTTTAAAAATCGGCTATGGTCCATCAAATGTCAAAGCCACAGAAGAGATGATAAAGAAAAAGAATGCAGACATCGCATCCTTAAGAAAACAACTGAAGCTCCCGCCCACAGAGGACTCATAAGCAAAGGAGATAGCAGAGAAAGAAGGTGAGAAGGATGAGATGCTAAAGTTTCTCATGGAGCAGAATGCTCAGCTCAAGGAAATGGAAGCTGAGATGGAAAAATTATTGAAAGAGAAAGAACAGATGAAGCCGATGGAAGGCATTCCATTGAGTGCTATCCCCATTGCAGGATTGAGCACTGCAACAGTAACAGCAATTCCATCAGCAACACCAGTGACATCACAGGAGGGAACAACTGATCTCACTAAATACCTGGAAAAGATGAACCTACAAGAGACTGAAATCAACAAGCTTAAGAAAGAAGTTGAGAATCTCCAGGAACTCAAAACTTCTTTCCATTCTAGTCTCTCCAAAGAGAAACAGGTAACTGAGCAGCTAAAGAAGGAAATACAGCAGCTCCAAAAGAAAACCATGGCAGGAAAGACTTTGGCTGAAGTCAAAGAAAATGTATGGACAGATATCACAAAGTCCATCAATGAGATATGGCCCATGATCCAAATTATGTTTGAACAGAATGAGTTGCTCCAGAGGAGCAAACAGGCCATTGAAAAAATCATAGTAGAATTGGGGGACAGACCAACTCAGGCTAATGTTATCATCATATTCCTCAATTCCAAAACCAGAGAAGAGCTAGAAGAGATGAAGATAGAATACAGAACAGAGACAATCCTTGAGGTCAAGAGGGTTTTGACCAAGAGAGGATTAATGTTGTAGCTCGAAGAGAAGGTTCAATTAATGGACCAGGGGGTACAAAAAATTTTCAACAAGATCGAAACTCTCCAGAAGAAGGGTCTCCCCGGTCTGAAAGTTATTAATGATAAATTGATGAAACTCCCAGATTATAAGAAGAGTATATCTGAAGTGTCTAAGAACAGTTCAAAGTTTGTTGGCATACAAGGGAGTATCACTGGAAAATCATTCCTGGACACCCTTCAATTCGACATCAACATCCAGCACGAGATTCGACACATATTCCTCACCAAGCCCACATTCGCCAAATATACAGAAATGGAGGAGGTGTATCGGAGGCTGCTCAAAATCACTGTGCCTAGTCATATCAGATGGGAGGAACTCTGTGATCTTCTCGATTAGCAAACGAGTTGTCCAGGTCTAGTCACCTGTCTAGTCAGAAGAGGTTACACAGGAACCTTGCCAATGGCCTACCCCAGAAATTCCGCATGCAGTTGTAACGAGTCATCAAGCAATTTTGATTAGTTAAATCAATTAGGCTAAAAATAGAATGAGCACGTCCTGATCAGTTATGACAGGAACGTTTGTAATTTGAATTATAAATACTTCACCTTTCGAAGTATTGAGGGTTGTTGATCTTTACACCCTGACGCTATCAGACTGTAACTATTTTTGAAGAGATCTGCCATTAATAAAGAGGAAGCACTTTTACAGGATTCTTGCGTGTATTCACTGGTGACGTTTTTCTCTAAGTTGAATGTTTTTCTTGCTTTGTGATCATATTTTTTTCTGAAACTAATCTTTAAAAGTAACGTATGTTGCAGGATTTATCTTAGATACCCTGTTTCCGAATTTAAAGGTTTTAATGTTTATCTTCTAAGGTTTTCAATTAAGGAATTCTTAACTGCTTCTTAGTTGAATGATCTTTCTCATCTTTTCTTATGTCCATCATTTAAACTATTAAAGATCCAGTGAGTATATTATCTCGCCCTGTGGAAGTATTCCTTTACGTTTATGGTTTGTATCTCATTTTGATTATAACGCAGACCCCATAGCCCAATGGAGGTGTAGACTGTCTCAACCAATTCATAAACACTTGACAACAAAACCTCCCTGTTTCTTTACCTAGCCTAACATCTGAAGTTAAAAACAAAGCTAAATCATATAGAGAGATCCCTCTCTGAAGCTGGAAGGGCTAGATTCCCAGCTTTAAAAGTGGTTGGATAAAGTTACCTTTGTAGATTTCTTCTGTTTCAACCTCTAGGAAATTTACCAAGTGCTAACAACCACCTTCCTATTGGCGATGCATAATGGATTGATTTGAAACTCTCCATTTGGTTTCCGTAAAATTAAATCCTAGTCAAATGTATGGTTAGGCTCTTGTACACATTTATTAAGCAAGAATACATGAAAAACATTATGTTTTTTAATATTAACAAGCAATGTATGTCTATAAGAAACTAGTTTTATTCTATCTATGACTTTAAATGGCCTGCAATATGTGAATGTTGACTTGGTACAAATTTCCAACTTCATTGATTTTCTCTTATTCAAATTCAAATTCAAATTCATTGATTTATTCAAATTCAAATTCAAATTTAGGATGTGCACAAATCATGCTATATGTTGATGATATCCTTTAACATCTTAACATTCTAATCATTTTTAAAAACAACATTATTTTTCATTAATGACTAAAAGCATTGATTTTCCACAATCATCATAGTCTTGTTGTAACCTATCACCATATGTATCACCATAGTCTTGTTGTAACCTAGATAATCAACATAAGGTGAATCATACATCTAATAGTCTTTTTGTAACCTATCACCATACCTATCACCATAGTCTTGTTGTAACCTAGATAATCGACATAAGGTGAATTGTACATATACTAGTCTTGTTGTAACCTAGATAATCTACATAAGATGAATTGTCCATCTAATATTTCTAGAGACAATTCCCTATCTCTGTTGAATTGAGCACATACATCTAACCTCCATGTGTAACAAGTCCCTCATCTACAATTGTGAGTGCGACATCTCTTTTACTATCTATAACTCCTTATTTATCATAAGATAAAATTCATCTATGTCAAGAGGCTCAAGTTCTTTTTCCCTGATATTATACTTGTAACTATTGATGTTATCTACCTATTTTTAACTATTAAGATTCTATACAATTTTATTTTCATTCCCATGATTTTGAATTTATATTATAAATCAATTCCAAATTATTTAAATACAATAAATTTAATAATGAAATATAAATCAATTCCAAATTATTTAAATACAATAAATTTAATAATGAAATATAAATTATGTTAAAGAAAATATTTAATTAGATAAATTAATTTGAAATAAAATTAATGAATATTTAGACATAAAATAACTATGAATTTGATTTTAAGGATTTTTTAAGAAATATTTAAACATTTTCCTTTTGATAAAAGAGATAGTAAAGTATTGATACGATCTCATATATTTGTATGTACTTGATACCTAGAAAATGTTATTGAAAAATATTTTGTAGTGGTTGAAAATTATTTTCTAATTCATAATACTTATTATTTTAATTATAACGGATTGAAGGCTATTATAGGCCCATGAACTCTTATTCATTAACATGAGTGCATGTATGTTGTTGAATGTTATGCACTTGCACAATATATTTTTCTTAATTGTACAACAAAATTCTTTCAGATTAAATACCTTTTTTTTTATCTTCTTAAAATTATAATTAAAATTTACTATTTTATTTATTAATTACACTTTACTATTTTATTCATTGTGAAATACATAGCATTGGTTGTAAATCTGTTTAAAATTTTTAAGAGTAGTCTGGCCAATATTTTCAGAATGCACCCATGACCTTATGATGCATGTATTTATGATTGATATGAAGATAAAAATAATAAAAGTATTTTTAATTGAATGTGCTTGAATGTTGTACAACTGCATATTATATTTTTAATTTGTATAAATTGAAGAGACTAATTTTTTACAAAATACATACTTATTTTCCTTATACATTCAAGAAAAATATACTATACAGATGTGTAAAATGCAACTATACCCATTCTTATTATTTTATTTTTATTATAATATATTAAAGATTTATTTCAATTTTCTTTTTAGAAATTTAAAAAATGTCATTTAAATGTTACTTACAGAATTATTATTATCTTCTCCATAATAAATGTATATAAAGAAATTAATTTAAAATATAAAAACCTATAATAACTTATGTTGTTGTAGACATACAATTTGTATTGATTTATGTGTTTGTACAATCTATTTCAATACATTGGTTTAGTTATTTCATGCATTGATTCTTCTGTTTGTACAATCTATTTCAATGCATTGGTTTCAGTATTTCATATATTGATTTTATTGTATTACATAAATTTCAATATTTGCAAAGTTTATAATTTTAAATTAAGTTTGTTCATAGTGATTATTTATTCTAGTTTAAGTAGTTCATTGAACTATTTAAGAAAAGAAGCTTATGAAACACTACTAAAATCCCCATAAGTTTAAAATACATATCATAGAGTTATAATGAGTTAGTGGGTTCCAATTCTAAAGATCAATTATGAATAGGTAGACTAATAGATTACTATTATGAATTGCAGTGAGGACCTCAGAACCTTTAAATTTTGCACTCAAAAAAAATTGTATTTCAATGAATTTGATCTTTATATAAATATGATTATGACATGAATATTTTATAAATTCATTTCAATATTTAAACTATATAGATATACTGTTACAGTTTAACCATAAATAAAAATCAAATATATATGCAATCAAAATATTTTATAATAATATTTAAAATCGGATTTGACATATTAAATGATATCCACAACCATTTACAATAAATATTTTATAATAATATTTAAAATCTGATTTGACATAGTATTCAATAAAATATCTATAACAATTTACAATTTACTGTTCACGGTATTTTAAAATTATTTATAAAACTTCTACCAAAACAATTTATTGATTACACCATTTTAAAATTACTTTTACCAAAATAATTTACTATTTATACCATTTTAAAATTGCTTCTCCCACAACAATTTATTGTTTACACCATTTTAAGATTATTTATAAGTCTTATACAATTAATTGGAAATGTACCTATAGCCAGTTTTGCAGTATATCATTAATTGGAAATGTAAATATACAAACGTTTAGTAGAGGATAGTGGCTCAAAAATGGTAGTTAATACCTTTTCTTTTGAAAATAATATTTTGATAACATGCTGCACGATGAATGAATTATTGTGAAGACATTTTCCCAAAGTGAGGAGAAACGTTGAATAATCACGTTGAAGACATTCTCTAAAAATGAAATAAAATATGCATCATTGCCAAAAATCAAAATTCACAAGTGTCACAAGTTTAGAGACAGTGAATCATGCATCCATGTTTCTGCTTCCTTTGCCACCATTTCTATTTTGCGTACTTGTTTGATGATAAAATGGTTAACAGAAGAAAATCTGTAGATTTCATTGGAACTTTAAAGCATTCGAGTTGACCATGTATTGCTGAGAAATGGAACTGCTCTGCATCCTTTCTCACAATCTATACTTTTGTGGATTCCCGTATTTATAAAGAAGTGGTCGACTGTTAAAAAAAATGTGTCTGGGCGTTAACAGAAACATAATTGCTTAGGTTATATGTGTGTTTAGATCGAGTTGAGTCAGATCTACGCCGAGGGTTTAGGGATTCTCAGCCGCTTTGAACTATGCTACCACAACGACTGCCCCACTGGGGCTCATGTCTCACAGGGAGGGGGAGCCGACTGGAATCTCCTACAGCCAAGCCACGACTAATGGAAACCCTGCAGAAGGAACGAAATGACTGACCTTCAAGGATCGAGAGATGGACATCAATCCAGAGAAAAAGACTATCCTCGCTACTGCGTCAACTCCATGGTTGTCGGGTAAATTCATCCCACAAGCGCCACATGCCCCAAAATACGTTATCATCTCACCACGCATAGAAGAGCAAAAGCAATACATGCGAGACTATGCCCTGGTGGGAAAATTCCTAGGGCTCTGGCCTTCTGAGCGCGATCTGGTCAAATGGATACAACACTGGTGGAAACCAAAAGGTCATTATGAGCTACAACTGGGTTCCAAGGGGTTCTTCACAATCATCCTCCACAACCTTGAGGATCGCAATCGTATCTTTGATGGGGGGGCATACTTCTACAACTCGGCATGACTCTTTTTAAGATTCTGGACAGAGAAGTTCAACCCTGAGAAGGAAGACTTTGCCCACGCATCGGTCTGGATTAGATTGTACTCTCTGCCCTAGGAATTCTGGATGGAAGAGGTCCTGGCCGGCATTGGCATCTATGTGAAGTCCTCCGAAAACACCAAGCAGCGGCGCTACACTTCTTATGTGTGAATCTGTGTGTACCTGAACATAGCCAAGCCGCTCCCAAGATCCATCACACTGGAATATCATGACGAGGACTGGTCCCAAACCATCGACTACGAACACATTCCATTCCAATGCAGGAAATGCCACGAACATGGTCATCTTTTCAGAGAGTGCCCTCTCAATACTACTCACAAAGAAGGGAACCCAGAAAGAGGCAAAGACAAGGACGGATTTGTACAACCAGCAGGGAAATGACGACAAGGAGGAAGAAAACAACCAGCCCAAGTAAGTAAAGATCCCTCAACTAGCAATAAGTTTGCAATTCTACAAGATCAACCAGAAAACCCCACAACCCCTACGAACCCAAATGTACCACCTTCGGACAATGGACTTCAGTCCACAGGCCAAAGAACTGAACGGCCCCCACAGGGTAAGGAGTCAGATCTCCCTCCCCTAGACATGGCTCAGGATCTGCAAGACTTGCTGGAGAGAGAGGATGGGGATGCAGAAATGGAGTTGGAGGAGCAAGACCTAGCCGGGGTGGATCTGGAGCACCTTGAGCACGCCTACAGGCATCAAAAACTTTACACTATACCCAGGGATCAACTATGGAAGGTGCACAAGGTCTTTCTCAACTCTTCAGCTGGGTCCTCAGCTCGGGCTAGAAAAGCTCTGGGAATCCAGGGTAGTCAATCAAAAAACCCAAATAAAGCTCAGAAAGACGAAAAGAAGAGGGGGAGGAAATCCACTAACAAGCTCATACAAGAAATAGGCCACTTTATGGTAAACTCGGGACAAATCCACCTGATCTCGGACAACTTCCCTTGTCTCCCCACCCCCCCGTCATTATGAAGATCATCTCATGGAATATCAGAGGCCTCAATGGACGTAGCAATAAAAAAATGCTACGAGATCTGATCTTAGCGGAAACACCAGACATAGTACTTTTGCAGGAAACAAAATGCACTTCGGAAGACATTGACAAGCTACTTACCTACTGCTGGAAGAAATGGGTAGCAGCCTCAACCGATGCCATAGGCACAGCCGGAGGATTGGCTATTCTTTGGAACACCAACGCAGTGTTGTTGGAAAAATTCCTCACCACCAAATGGTCCATTACAACAGATTATAGGCTCATAGGCTCAAACAAGCCTGGACACCTGACCAATGTCTACGGCCCAACCAGCCCAAGGGATAAGCAGGCCTTCCTCAGGAGCCTGAGTTACTAATCCAGTTTAACATAGTATAACAATTGGACTGTTGGTGGAGATTTCAACATCATCCGCAGCCTGGAGGAAAAAAAAGGAGGATCAAGACGACTGGATCGGGATTACAGCGACTTCAATAGCCTCATAGACGATCTTCACCTTATCGAACTGGAGGCCAACAATGGAATTCACACTTGGACAAACAGAAGGACTGGAATACACCAAATCGCTTGCAAACTAGATCGATTCCTCATCTCTGACTCCCTTATGATGGAAGGTATGGAAATGGAAGCTACTATCTTGAATTTCTTTGGCTCAGATCACTGGCCTATACAGTTATGGTTGGATGTCCCAGCCACACCTGGTAAGAAACCCTTTAGGTTTGAATAGTTCTGGCTTGACCACTCCGATTTCCAAGCAAATATCCAGGATTGGTGTAGGGAGGCAAAGGTCCCTCACGGCTCCAAAATGTACAGATTCCAGCAAAAATTAAAGAATCTCAAACAAACTCTCAAACTTTGGAATAAGCATACCTTTGGCAATATCTTCAACTCCCAAAAACAACTATCAGAACAAATGGGCGAGATTCAGAATCAGATCATACTGCAGGGGTTAACAAATGAACTAAAAGCCCAGGAAGCAAAAGTAAATCAACAGCTCGAAGCTAGGAAAAGATAAGAAGAGATCTTATGGAAACATAAATCGCGTATCGAATGGCTCAAGGAAGGGGAACGCCATACCAAATTCTTTCACAGAACTGTCATCCAAAGACGACACTCTAATAAGATCACACATCTCATCTCAGATGACGGGGAAACCATTCACTCCCATGATGACATGGAAACAACCTTGATCGACTATTTTCAAAACCTCCTTACAGAACCCCCCCCGGATAGACATGAGGCCATCAATAAGGTTACGCGGCATGTGCCCTCCCTCGTTACCCAGGAGCAAAACTCATCTCTTCTCCGGCCCTTCACAATCGAGGAAGTGGACCTAGCGCTTCAGAACACCCCTAAATGCAAGGCTCCTGGTCCCGATGGCTTCACTAGTGATTTTTTCCACCATTGTTGGCCGATGATCAGGACAGAGGTTTGGGAAATTTTGGAAGACTCTAGATCCACTGGACAGGTCCTCCAGGCTCTCAATGCTACTTTCCTCACCTTAGTTCCCAAAGAGGGGTAGGCACATCATCCCAAGCAGTTCAGGCCCATAGCTCTTTGTAATGTCATCTACAAACTCCTTACAAAAGTGATAGCCAGGAGACTCAAGCCTATCTTACTGACAATCATCTCCCCGGAGCAATCAAGATATGTTGAGGGCAGACAAATCCTGGACAGTGTCATCCTAGCCCATGAAGTGATTCACTCTCTGCAAAAGACCAAAACACCAGGTATGCTCCTCAAATTAGACCTCTCTAAAGCCTTTGATAAGATAAGCAGGGAATATATGCGAGCAATGCTCTTAGCTTTTGGATTTGATCAGCGCTGGGTGACTTGGATTATGAATCTAACCTCCTTGGCTTTCTTCTCTCTTCTCATCAATGGTGTTCCCTCGCGACCCTTCTCCCCCTCAAGAGGAATTAGACAGGGAGATCCCTTCTCCCCTTTCCTCTTCATCATCTTGGCCGAAGGTCTTAGTCGTTCCATCCATGCAACAGTCGAAAACAACCTTCTGACAAGTCTACCCTTGCATGGCATTTCCCCCCCTATCTCGCACAACCAAGTTGTGGACAACACCCTCTTGATGGGCAGCCCAACTGTCCGTGAAGCCAACTCTCTCCTGGAGATCCTCCAAACCTTCTCATATGCCTCAGGTCTGGACTGCAACAAGGATAAATCCCAAATCTTTTTCTTCAATACGCCCCCTCCGATCCAGCACCATATCTCTGATATCTTAGGTTTCAACACAAGCTCCCTTCCGTCCAAATACCTTGGCATTCCCTTGATTGACAATGCCCTCCAGAACTCCTCTTGGGAACATCTTTTATCCTCATTTACTAGAAGGCTTTCCTCCTGGACCTTCAGAGCCTTAAACCTTCCCAGTCGTCTTACTCTTCTCCAAGTTGTTCTTCAAGCCCTTCCGATATATACCTTTTCAGCACTGGCTGCCCCAAAGTTCGTCCTCACAACCATCAAAAGCTTACAAAGAAACTTCATTTGGCAAGGCTTCAACTCAGGGAAGAAAATAGTGTTAGTCAGCTGGGACAAACTCTGTCTACCCAAGGACCAAAGTGGCTTGGGTTTACGAGATCCCTTCATAATGAACAAGGTTCTAAGTGCCAAAATTTGGTGGAGATGGTTAAAAAATCCCAAGTATCTCTGGGCCAGACTCTGGAGGAAGAAATACGCTCCAAATGTGGCAAAGAAGAACTTAATTCGTTGGAATGGGGACAGCCCGAGCTCCTTAATTTGGACAGTGGCCAAGCATAATGGTAACTCGGCATGCCTTCTGGGAAATCGGAAATGGGGAAACTGCTCTTTTCTAGAAAGATTCCTGGCAACAATGGCCAGTTCTGGACACTGAGGACTGGGCTAGAGACATCTTCACCCAAGCTACACGAGCTGGCCTGACCAGAGTAGCTGATTATTGGCAGGACAATTCCCCGGAAGACACCTGGCGTTGTTGGCACTTGGACAGGGAATGCATCAACCTGGAGGCGCATGTGGACCTAGCACCTTGGCAAGAAGAGCTGGCCAAACAAACAATCCCCAAAACTGCAGGAGAGGATATCCTTCGGTGGGGATACAGGCCACAGGGCACCTTCAGCACACAGGAAGCCTACCAGATCAAAACTCAATTAGACCCCCTCCTTGCTAGGAAAGTTTGGCACAAAATCTGGAGTCTGAAACACTGGCCAAAAATCACCCTCTTCCTCTGGCTTGTCTCCCATTCAAGCATCCTAACCTGGGATAACCTCTCGAAAAGGGGTTTTGTTGGGCCCTCTCTATGCATGCTTTGTGGAGAGGCAGAGGAAACCATGAACCATCTCCTCAATTCTTTCCCTTATACTGCTCAAATCTGGGATCAAGCGGCACTTATCATGTGCACTTCAAACTGCCATAGAGACAGCATCATCGAAACCATTACGAGCTAGAGGGACCAGGCTTTCCATTGCCCCCTTCTTAATCGTATTTGGCAACTTCTTCTAGGATTTATCCTTTGACAAAATTGGAAAGAAAGGAACGAAAGACTTTTCAGAAGTATCTCCCTCCCTTGGCAACAATGCTGGCATCAATGCCATCGCAACATCATGGAAACTCTCCACCTTCAGCAGTGGTCCGACGCAGACTTGACCAACACTCCCTCCAAACTCCCCGTCCTTCAGCATTGGACTCCTCTTCCTTCTCCTCAAGCTCTCCCCTCCTCTTCTCTTTCCCCCCCTTCTAGCAGCCCCTCCTTTTGGTCTCCTCCCCTAGAGGATTTCATCAAGCTCAATTTTGACGGGGCCTCCAAGGGCAATCCAGGAGCAACAGGTTATGGGGTAGTCTTCCGCAACCATCATGGGCACATCCTTCTCATAAGCACAGGCTCCCTCAGTCATTCCACGAACAATGCAGCAGAACTTTGGGGACTTATCAAAGGACTGCAATTAGCCATCAAAAACGATTTCACCAAGCTAATCGTCGAGGGGGACTCTCAAATCATCATCAACCTGCTGCGCAGAATTTTAAATGGAGCGAACCCGGACAGACTATCGCCTAGCTAGAGACTATCACATGGGCTACAGATCATCACAGACTTACTGCAACCAAATCAGGCTGTCATTCCTACTCGCATCAGGAGGAAGGCGAATCAAATTACGGATGAACTGGCTAATATGGGTACCAATTGGAGTGGACCGGAACTCCTATGCAACTCAGCCCTGAATCCTGATCACCCTATTCTCCATCAATGTATCCGCAAAGCTAGAATGGTGGATGCTCCCCCGGATGGGGTGTTAGTGCGGCACACTTGGCATACAGCAGAGGCAGGCACCGGCCACCGGGGCATGGAGCCATGTGACGGGCTCGTGCCACCGCCCGCCACCCTCCTCCTGCATTAAATAGCTCTTACTACGACGTGAAAGCTCATTTATGCATCTTCCCTCTCCTTATGCGCGTCATCCCATGGCTTGGTTACTGGTGTGTTTCCCTCGTCTTTGCTCGTGTTTCGAATGGCTCCTCCCTTCACTGCCTTGCCCTGATCCTGTTCGAACTTTCATGCTCTTTGTTGCCCCTACTCGCTTCCAGGCATTCTACCTCTGCCTGGTGCACCTAGTTTCTTTGGACAGTTACAAGCAGAACCTTATGCCGCACCCAAGGGGGAGGTCGCGGAGGGGATCTCCATGGAAACCTCGCCAGCCTTCTGTCTCGCCTCCCGACTCACCCTCCATCTGCTCCTCCCCTCCTCTCCAGCCCGTGCCTATCATTTCTCCCTCTCCTGCTCCGCCTGTTTCGCAGTTTCATGGTCTAGCAATCATCCCCCGGATGCCGAGCTCCTCTTCGCATCCCCTTCTCGCCCCTCCTTTGGTTGAGTCGGCCCCTATACCGGTCTTTGATTCTTTAAGGACAACAGGAGGCGAGCCTCCTCCTCCCTGTAAGCCTCGGAACTCTGAGAACCATTCCTATGATTCCTTCTACGGAACGCAGCTCAGAGAAATCTTGGCCACCCTTTACGGTTTGGTCTTTGAACTCCACCAGGGGGTGGAGGACCTTCAATTTCGCCTTCAAGCCATGGAAGGAAAGGTAGTGGTCCTTCAGCTTCTCTCCTCCCTTCATGAGGCTTTCCCCTCGGACCCGGCAGGAGAGACTTCAGTGGAGGAACCCTATGCAGCCACCAGTGGGGGAGACATCAAGGTGCAACGCTCAGCAGAGAATGGGCTGCAGCAAGCCGGCCACGAGACCATGACCATGGAGGTGGACCCGTCAAGGCGACCGCTACAGGATACTACGACAGGTGCCGATAGAACCACGCGCAATGTGGAAGTCAAAGTGCAATGGGCGGACCAAGTGACGTATGTCGAGGAGGAACCCTGGACCGAGGACTTCCACGCCACCTGGCCAGGTTACTCACCAGATGTCTAAGCCTATAGTGGTATTTGAGGTCTTGTTAGCTTCTTTTAGTTTTAATTGGTGACCAGTTTGTCTGAGACTATTTTTCTTAGTTTATTACACTACGTATGCTTGACTCCTCTGCTAGCTGGACTGGTTTCCCCTCTATTGGAGCAGTCCAGTAATTATAGTATGGCTATGTCTTTATTTTGAAACTCCACTTTGGTTCTGGAAGGCTTTTAATATATAATACTTCTTACTTAAAAAAAAAAACATAATTGCCTAGGTTCATATTTCTACTGAAACGCAACAGCCGCTAAGAATGTCCCGTAGCTGGTGTTAGATTCATAATGAAGAAAATAGCAGAAACATAATGTAAATAAGTGAAGCAATCAAGAAACTATGAAGAATAGAGATAAATAAACAAAGGCAAAAAATGCATACTCTATTCATCAATGCTTTTGTAAATAATCATGTACATAGATGTACATATATGATACAAAAGACCATAACTGTTATGTACTATATAACAGTTAGGTTAACTAACCAACTAACTTATGATTAGTGTTTTAACATCCCCCCTTAATCA